>JAMZAV010002069.1:0-146259 GCA_024449915.1 Sweltsa coloradensis
CTTCTACCGATGCGTCTTTTAATTCTCCGATTGATATTTTTTTTAAATTTTTTTTCTATCATTGATTTTTTTTGATTTTTTCTCTTATAACCCTACACGCTTTATCCGATTGTATGATTTTTTCACAGAACCTTAATTTATGAATTGATTTCGTGTGAAATTTGAGCGTAATCGAAAAATTATTTTCCTCATGAAAATCAAAATTTTACGGGTTTTTTTCTTTTTAAAACAATTCTTTGACTTATAACACCTACATGCTTTATCCTATTGTAATGATTTTTTTCACAGAATCTTAATTTCATCAATTTATATACTCGTGTTAAATTTGAGCGCAATCGAATAATTATTTCTTATGAAAATTGCAATTTTAACGATTTTTTATTTTTTTTAAATTACGATTTATTAAAAAAATTAAGTTAATTTTTTATTTTTATTTAATTTAATTTAAAAAAATCTTCGCTAAGCAATAATTTTTTCACAGAACAACAGAAAATCCGCGTTACACATGGCAGCTCAATGCACCAATTACGCTCATCCAACAACGCGGCGGTGACTTAAGCGTTTTCCTAGTTTTTATTCACAGCTTAATTCAAATGTACCGGTAATTAGTCCTACTCCTAGGCCACTTCTATTAGGCCTAGGCTATTCCAACAAGCTAAAGTTTTATCTATCCTTGAAGTACAAAGTGACCATCGACGGACGCGTCGGGTATGGGTATGAGGCAGCTGCTAAGGGTTGTCGCGTGTAGTTGTAAAATAGACCACCCTAGAAGCTGAGGGTTTCTTCTACCGGCTATATTTTTCTTCCTGTTCTATTTATTTATTGATATTTTTTTGTTTAATTGCAAATATCTTAGGCCCTATAACATTGTTAAAATATTAAGCGTGCGTCTTGAATTTCATTTTTTTTGGACGAAATTCCTACGATAAAAACTGACTGAGTTGGGTCATTCTTGAAAAACTTGCCCAAACCCTGTCCCATCACTTTCACATTTTTTATTTTTTTAAATATTCATGCAAGTTTTAAATCCTTGGTAGCTTATTTTTGCTGCATTAATTCTGAACTCGAAAATCATGTTCACATACACCTGTTTAAAAAATTAGTACCAAAATAAAAATAAACTTGTTCAAAAGTGTGATAAAAGCTGTGTCCTAGACAAGAATCTGAACTTTTTGGTTTCATTTTGTACTAGAAAGTAGAAATAGTTATTTAATAAAGGTATGCTTAATTTTAAGACATCAATATTACCTTAACCTATCTTTTAAGTAATTGAATGAAGTATCATTCCATTAATTTCATTGTTAGGACATATTTTATGTGTGTCTCTATTGTTACCTCACTCTTGTTACCTCACTCTTGTTACCAAGTTTGCATTTGAAAATTTTCCGCCCTAAACAGAACCTCACAGTGCAAGCATGACAAGGCTGTGGTTTCCTGTCCAACAAGATGGCTGGTATGAATGCATCATGTAAATGAAGAAAATTATCATCTTTCTACTGTTAATTTTGATCACACACATAACAAAAACTTGTAGAAATACAGCCAAAACCTTACACACTCAAAAGGAATGAGATCTAAAAAAAGGGCCAGCTCATCTACCCTTCCACATTTGCGCATTCTTAATTCATAAACGTACAGTGTCCCATAACAGCATCCTCGAAAAGCTTGGCAAAATAGAATCCGCGATTATTAATTTAACGTAGTAGTTTATCCAAGTTCTTTTTTTGTAATTAATTTAAACGTAAACATGCAAATTCTATTTTGCCAAGCTTTTCGGGATGCTGTTATGGGACACGGTACGTTTATGAATTAAGAATGCGCAAATGTGGAAGGGTAGATGAGCTTGGCCCTTTTTTTAGATCTCATTCCTTTTGAGTGTGTAAGGTTTGGCTGTATTTCTACAAGTTTTTGTTATGTGTGTGATCTTATTACTTTTTCAAGTTCCATTACAAAATTATTTGTTAAAATATAATATTTTTATCAAAGTTGATTTAATTTTTATGGTATTAGCAATAACAAATAGGATGTAAAATATCTAGGCCCGGATTCATGTACATCCTGGGTATAGGTGGTATAACCATGGTATAACGACAGTATAAGGACTGGTTAAGTCTAGGCAACTCACATCCTATTAAAACTTTCCCATGTAACAACAAACGCACAACTAATGTAATTTTACACCTATTTCACTGCACCCACACGAGGGAAGCGATATATCTAGACGGCCTTGACCCACAGCCATGTAAATCATCAGATAATCAGAAGAATATTGAAAATTTTCACCATCTTTTGTTTTACATTTTTATTAAAAGGGACAGGAGAAAGCGGGAGTTTATTAAAAGTAAAGAAAAGCTTATTATTGCCGTAAATTTTGGAATAGCCTAGGACTATCATACCATTGTTTATCTGCATTAGGCTTGTAGTAATCAAAACTAGTTATTTGTGCGGGAAGTGTCAAAACAAGGTTGTGCTGGCCTAGGGTTGGCTAAGAAAGGCCTAGGGCTTGTCAAACATGTAGTGTAAGTATTTTATTTATCTAGTCCTATAGCCTAATGGAACTTTAGACCTACACTGTTGTATTATAAATAATTTTCTACATCTGGGCCTAGGCCAGGGACGGTTTCTGATTTGTTTTATGAGAGTATAATGACCTTTTTCTCGTTCCACACAAAGAAGAAAAATTTTAAATGTCCGCCATTTGTTTACGTATCGCACTTTCCCGCCTAACTCTGCTTTATACCGTCAACAAGTGTCAAGTAACTATGGTTACTTGTTGATTATATGCCAAGTGTTTAAGGCTTATTTTAAAACCTTTATTTGGAAGCCTTCCAACAAACTTTTTCAACTTTTTTTTTCAAAAGAGACTATATTTCTATAACCTTAATGTCCATGTAAAATATGAACATTGTAGCCCCACCCGTCTGGTCAGAATCGCGGGCCGACGTATTAGATGTTAGCAGTAGCAGTAGCTAGCAGTAGCTAACATCCTTAAAGTGATTTTGAGCATGTTTGAAGCCATTTTTTCACCAAGAAGGAATGGTCGTACCCCAATAAAATTTGGCATGTGTTGTCAGGTACCTAAATCCCCTCGATTGTGATAGTTTTCAAGTTCACATCACGTTACATGACGGCTGGGTAACACCTCGAAATCACCCCAACTCTGCTTGGTGTATAAGGTTCTTGAGTGTGTAGCGCACCGCGGCTTGGCTGCGGCGCCCTAACGGGCACCTAGATGGGAGTATTTTAATTCAATCTCACTTTTTGTTACCTAGATAATTTGAGGTAATGTTTTAGGTACATTATTTACTATAATTACTTAGAGGGCAATCAATACCAGAACCCATTGATAATACTGACAAGGAAAACAAGCATGGCTGACATTAATTATTTATATTATTAGGTTAAAATCTCACTTTTGTTACCCTCACTCTTGTTACTAAAAAGTAACACGGGTGAGATTCTGAGTAACATAGGTGAGTATTTATATGAAATTTCAGTACATTAGGGTTGCCAAGACCACTTCGAAGAGATGAGTTTACATTTGATGTAGAATTTCAAGGCTTTTGAAATATATTACTCACCTACGTTACTAAATCTCACCTTTGTTACCATATCTCACCTATGTTACCGCATATAACTTCAAGTTTCAGGAATAATTGTGATAAAAGTGACCATTGTTAAGCATGTATGCTGTTTGCCTAGTTAAAGTACTGTAATACATCTAATACAATCAATACAAACAATTTTTTTCTCAACAAAAAGTAAAAAAATGAGTTGAAAAATTGATAATTAGTAACAAAGGTGAGTAAAAACACATTTTTTGTGTAGCAAATACTTCTTGAATGAATCAATACATATATATTCTTAAACTATACTATCAACATTTTCTATAATTTATCTCTTCAAGAAAATCAAGGAACTGCTTGTCACTAAAAACATTGAACAAAAAAAGTAACACAGGTGAGTTTTTTTGTATGCTGTCCTACCGGTACCTATCTTTTTTTTCCCATGCCATTTATAAAAAAATATTACAAGTCAATACTGTTTATGTATCAACAGATGGTTTCTGCTTAATATCATGTAGTTGAGGCAGTCAACAAAGCAAAATTATATTTGAAAAAAATAAATTCCAAAAAGGCAAGTTTTTTCAAGATGACCCAGTTACGGATAATGCTTCTAGGCCATATAATATATTTTGATAAGTAATATAGCCTAGTCTAATAATATTTATATATTTCAGTCAGTTTTGATCATAGACACTAGGGAAAAAAACGCATTTCATAACTCAGCTGCACATTTGAACCACGTTATTAAATACATCCCAATTATAAAAAAAATATTTTCACTGAATAAATTGTTTTCATCACATTGATTTGAAATGTGCGGAGGCAGGTGAAAAAACCATGTTCACTCCCAAGTTCGGTCCCCGCCAAAAAGGTGGAAAGGGAAAAATGCAGACAATAGACGGGGCGACCGATCCCGTCTCATCCGCCGATGGTCACTTGTACTATCTCAAGGTGATAGATAAACTTTAGTCTATTTGTAATGGAACTGGAACTTTCAGGTGTGACTTTACTCAACTATTTCCCGTCTCCACTCCATAGGCCATCAAGGCCTGAAGCCTGTATTGTCATTGTAGATTTTTACCGATCCACCACACCTTGTTAGTTTTGTGCAGTCCTATGTGGGCCTACCAGTAGGCAATGTATTTATTAAGTGTACTGGTAATGTTGACCCTTTGTACCATGTGAGATTGGAGAAGGGTTGACAGGTTGGGAAAGCAAAGAGAACATAAAATCCCGGGCGGGGGGCGGCAAAACTTTTCACCTGCTGATGACAACTGCAGCTAATTTAAAGTCGTTCCCTTAATCCACACGCGTTTCGATTAAGGTTTAACAACTTTAAATTAGCTGCAGTTGTCCATCAGCAGGTGAAAATTTTTTGTCACCCCCAACCCTTCAGACTAAAAACTTTAAAGGCTGTGGCTATTTAACCGTAGCTACGGAAAAATTACGTTTATACAATTTAACCGTAGACTGTACTACGGTAACAAAATCATCTTCCAAGACCTTTAACGTTGCTATTTTAAACGAAAGTCCTTTTTCGGTTGTCGTCGTCCTTTTTTGCTGTTTGGGTACAACAAAAAACATCAAGACCTGTAACATCGCAATTTTAAACGAGAGTCCTTTTTGGTTTAGGCCTAGGCCTAAATGTCGTCGTCCTTTTTGTTGTTTTGGTAAAAAAAAAATCTTCCAAGACCTTTAACGTTGCTTTTTTAAACGAAAGTCCTTTTTTCCGGTTGTCGTCGTCCTTTTTTAGCTGTTTTATTTAACAACAAAACCCTTTCCCAAAGACCTTTAACGTTTTCTATTTTAAACAAAAGTCCTTTTAGGCTGCCTACCTAGGCCTAGGCCTAGCACTTTTTAAACGCTTTTATCATCTAGAATTGTGTTTGCGACGGGCCGAATGTAGTGAAATCATATGCAGAAAAAACATGGACCCAAAAAGAATGGTAAAAAAAAAACGACCAAACGAAAATTTGAACCGCCGACCTTTCGCATAGAATTCGGACGCGCTACCACTCTGCCACAATGCACTGTGATTTTCCATCTATTGGCCTAGTTGGTGGTATCGTACTGCTTACGGACGATTTATTATTGTTAATTTGTCCGTACCTACGGTTTCAATCAATCCAATCAATCAATCAGAAAAATGTTTATTCACAAGAAATCTTATTACATTGGTTACATGGCTTATTTATAACACAAGTTAATCGTACAATAAAAGCTCATAGTTGAGGTCAAAATAATAACAATAAAGATGATGAAACAAAATAATCTATGAGTGAAATGACAATAGTAATGAAATAAAAATTTTATAAATGCTTATCTTTGAGAAGCCCACATAAGCATAATGCTCGTGTTTTGGCAATTACAGGCATATTAAATACATTGTTCATAAACAAAAAGATGATGGCTAGAGTAATTTACTTTAGTTTAAATAGAGAAGAAAAAAAAATATGTGCAAGGAAGCAAATGTGAATGGTTACCCTAATCCTTAATTTTAAAATTCACATTTTAAAGCCTACCCTGTAACTCATAGGTTACAAAGGTTCCTAAAGCTAGAGACCTAAAAACTATAGACTTAAAAACTAAACTTAAAAAACTAAAACTATTACTGCAAATAATAGTTAAAACTGATTGGGCATTCTGATTACTGTTAAATCCTTTTTCCGAGGAGCCACCTTTTTAAACATTCTTTTTAAAAGTGTAGAAAGAAAGAAGAAAAATTTTTCAGGTAAGGCATTATGAATTAGGGGGCCCCAAAAAAGGAGATGTCTTTGGGCCCAGGCGTGTTGGGATAGCCACTACCAACTTTAAATTAGCTGCAGTTGTCATCAGCAGGTGAAATTTTTTTCACCCCCAACCCTTCAGGCTGGGATTTATGTTCTCTTTGCTTTCCCAACCTGTCAACCCTTCTCCAATCTAACTAGCCGATAGGCATTTTTTACACTAGAACCTTTGTACTATGTAAGGTGGGCTAGATGACCAGTTTGACCGGTACAGTTTCCGTTTTCAGAACACTTGTACCCCACCTACCGGTGTCCCGAGAGACTAGGCCTAATTAAAATGACCCTCACCGTCGCCGGTTTTTCAATTTTGGGAGGAAAGTGTCCCGGTATTCTGTCACTGTAGGCCTACTGTGTAGGACCTATCGAAGGGGGTAATGTTTTTACTTGAAAAAAAAATACTCTCCTCTGATAAATAGACTAGACAACAAAAAGCGCCTGGCCCTGACAAGATTCATGTTGAATTCCTAAACCACCTGGACCTAAGGCACGGAAACTTGTCCTCGACCTCATAAACAGTTCCGGACCAGTGAAGTCCCATCAAGCTGGAAAATTGCCTTCAACGCCAATTCTGAAGCCTGAGAAAGACGCCTCTGACCCTGCCAGCTATCGTCCAATTGCCCTCACAAAAGCGCCCTTGCAAAGACGGGCTGAGAAAATAGTCAATGCACGCTTGGATAATTACCTCGAAGCAATACAATCATCGCCGAAGACCAGGCAGTTTTCGACAACACCGAGGCACCACAGACCAAGTCGCCTACTTTGCGCAGACAGTCAAGAGGGTTTCAGCAAAGGTGAAAGCAACACTGGCTGTCTCCATCGACCTTTCTGGAGCTTTCGACTCCAACGACCGGTCATGGGCAGTCAGCAGATGATCAAAGATGAAGTACCAAACAACATTGTCAGATGGCTCCACGACTTCATTAACAAGAGGCGTATCAAGGTGTCCACAAAGGTGCCCATAGCAAAACACGTAAGACGCGAGCCGAGTTGCTCAAGTACAATCACAGCGCCGACCGTCTTCAAAATTGCATCAATGGACTCATCAACACATTGAATCGAATACCTGGCCTTGTCGTCAAAGTTTTTGCAGACGACTTTGTCATCTTCTTCACAGGAAATGTCCGGTCGGTCTGGAGCAAAAAATGGGCCTCGCCATGACGATAGCTGCAGGCTGGATCAAAGTTGCACGGCTTTAAGATAAACTGCAGCAAAACCATCTGCACCTACTTCACGATGAATCACAATCCCTTCAAGTTCAACATCACTCTTGATGGCGAACAGATTAAACAGACAGATGAGATGGAGTACCTTGGCGTGACTCTCGACAAAAAAATGACGGCAAGATCCACTTTGAAAAGGCTGCAGAGAAGGGCCAAAACGACTACGACTCCTTCAAAGGGTAGCCGGTGTGTCCTGGGGCGCAAAACTAGACACTCTGGCGCTGACCTACAAAACGTACATCAGAACTAGCCATTGAGTATGGCACCGAAGTCTTTCCTGCCGCCGCCGCAACGCACGCCAGCCATGTCGACAGAGTCCAAAATCGAGCCCTTCGCCTCATAACGGGAGCAGTGAAAACCACCCCAATTATTGCCATGGAGTGGTTCAGCCAAATTGAGCCTCTACAGCTAAGAAAAACTGGCGCGCCTAAACCTCGACAAATGGCTCAACTACCCAACCTCAAAAGTCAAGGCGCACACTAACTTTGCTGAAACAGTCCACCAACTGAAGAGTAAAAACTGTCCTATCCTCCTAGAAGCACCACGTGCACCACTTGACGTACCACTCCCAGAGCTTCTGCCGGACAAGTCCAATCAGCTTGCCCCGGGGACCAAAATTGACGGCATCGAGAAGAAAGATGACCATGACCATAAAGAACTGAAAGAGCTTGCCGAGAAGCACCTGAAGAAGCACTTTCCTCTTCAAGAGTGGGTGCACATCTTCACAGACGGCTCCTATGACTCGGCTACAAACAGAACAGGTTACGGCATCCACTGCATCTTCTTTGAAGAAGCCACTCCAATGGGAGCTGGCGAAACATACTTCGACGCTGAGGTCGCAGCCATTGCCAGGGCGGCCGAAAAAATCGCCGAGACCCCCGCCTTCCCCCTCAACAAGACAAAATTTGTGATCCTAAGCGACAGCGTCTCAGCCATCCAATTTGTCTCTCAAGCAGCGAACCTCCATCCTAAATCGCTGCTTTTCAAAAACTCCCTTGTCGGCATCCGACAGCAAAACAAACTATTAGAGACTCAATGGATCCCCAGCCACTGCAAAGATCATGGGGAATGAAAAGGCAGACTTCTTGGCCAAAAGTGCCACAAAAGCACCGCAACCACCAGCAGCGCCTCTCTCCTACCAAAATGTCAAAACTAAGATCAAGTCAACCCACAAAAAGGATCTTCAGAAACACCACAGAAGAGACTTCACGACTAAAGAACTGGTGGACCGAGATCAAAAAGGGCCAGACAAAGACTGGTCAAGGAAGACGGCCACCGCCCATTTCCGGCTTGTTACCGTCACGACGTCTTGCAGCACCACCTGCACCGCTTCAACATTACCAACGAACCGGCCACCTGCAAACTTTGTAATTTAGAAGATCAAGACAGAGCGCATCTCTTCAGAAGCGCCGCCCTCAAGAATGACATTGACTCCCTGCCGATGACCTGAGCAGAATAGAAAAGGAGGCAGTCTTATATTGGATAGCAAGACAGAAGAATGGCTGAAGAGGCCAACTTTGCACAAGAAAAAAAAAAAATACTAATGCGTAGTAATTATATTGAAATAGTTCTTCCACTTCCAAGTAGATGATTCATTTTCTGAGTCATTATTTGCATTGATTTTGTTTATAGGTAGGCCTACCGGTAATGAAAAATCAAAAACGTACCAATCACGCAACTGAACTACGTTTTTGATGAATTATATAGGCTACCCATGGGAGACCGTATTACAGAAGCGCTGCGTGTGGTGCAGTTCAACGAATTCACAGACTGCCCTTTCAGTCACGAATGAAATTATTTTGTTGTGCAAATAAATAGCCTAAGGCTGTGCGACGCCTGAATCACAACCCCATGCGCAAGGCAAGCGCTAGACTGCGTCAGGCTGGACTTTATGTTCTCTATGCTTGCCCAACCTGTCAACCCTTCTCCAATCTAAACTAAGTTAGTAAATAAAAACTAAATAATTTATTGAATTGCGAGACAACAATACAGTCAAAAGCATGGCTGTTTATGTACATGTGTGGTAAGTGAACGTGATCGCTCACAGCCCCTTTCTTTCTGTCATATGGTCTCCCATCCAATAATTATTTCTTTGTAAAGACAAGTGTATTAAAAGTTAAACCATGCACATTATACAAATTATTTACACATTTTCATTTTTTCTGTAGCCCTACCGGTATTCTTATTGATTAGGCCTTCATTAGTATGATGCCCTCATAAAGTGCAAGTTCAAGTTCTTATCAATCCGTAGATTTATACAAGGTACAAATTATAGGATTTCGTCAAATTATTAATACCGGTACTAAAGATATAGGATGTAAGAGGAAAGTTCAGTATATTATGTTAGGGCATATGTAGTTAATTTGCCTACCTACATTATTCTCTGCTTAGTGCTTGTAGGGCCTATTTTACTTTGTATTATCATTTTTGAAACACTACCTATAGATAATGACTACAAAAATTTACACACTAAACCCGTATATCGCTAATATTTTCACGTCAGAAAGCTGTTTTCTGGGCATTTGACGCAAATATCTTTAAATGCTTCAACTTTGACGGCGGGGGCTCTGTCCCAGACTCTAAACTGGTCCGTGGGGTCCATATGCTTACACTTTAGTTGTCACGGTTTGTAACTTTCAAAATATAGTCACCTTAACTATGAGTTTGGAATCTTACTCGCACTCTCGCATGGACACCACCAAACATGTGTATTTTTGTATAACGTTTCTATGCGTTAAATATGTGTAACTAGTATATTTTGTAATTTACAGGTTGTTTAATTACAACATGTTTTAGTTTTATATAGTGTTGCAATTCTTGAGTTCATATTATTGTGTTTACACATAGGCCTACCCCTACCTATTTTATATAGGCCTAAGCATTTGCATTTATTGTTTAGGCCTATCTATCTTGTCCTTGTGGTATAAGTCAGTGCTATGGGGCAAAGCTCTAATTCTTACCACCAGCAATGTGATTGTCATGTTATGGCCAAGTTGAACATAAATTTAATAAATACCGGTGCAGTATTCTAACCCCTAGAATGCAATTTGTCTCCTCAGGCGAGATGTAGGTATTAGGCCCCTACATTCATGTAGGTTTTACATTACAGTGACAGTGCTTAGTGTGTTATGTAGGCCTATGGATGGTGCAATGTGTACCTACACCTAATTTTCTGTAGGCCTACCTATTGAGATATGACATCCTAACAAACCCTATTAACCTGACAGTAGGCCTAACAATGAATTTGTATTTTTAGATGATGGTGTGCTGACTGATGGCCAAGTGAAGCAAGAAAATACAAAATATCAACCCACATTGAAAAGAAAAATATTTCCAGAAATAGACTATAGGCCTAGTGGAGGTAAGTTCTGTTTTAATTCCCAAAACTTATTTCTTCCTTTAGTAGATCCACGTAGACCCTTGCGCAAGCTTGAAAATCCTTTTGGGCTTATGGATTTGCGCACAACTTTCAAAAACATTGTTTAGGTCCAAAGAGTCTCATCTTCTCATGTACTCGGGGTAATTTTTACCCACACAGTTAAACTTCTTAAAAGACTATCTTAGATATTGAAAGGATCTGAATTGCGTTTGAATTAAAAGCAATGATGTTCCGTGAGTAAATTTTGTCACAGAGGTACTACTACTACTACTACTACTACTACTACTACTACTACTACTACTACTACTACTACTACTACTACTACTACTACTACTACTACTACTACTACAACATAATTTACACTAGGCCCTAGAACTACCCAGTAAAAATAGGCTAGACATGACAACTATGCCATGCTCAATGGCCTGGGCATTGAGACATCTTATTTTTATTTTTAGCAGGCCTAAACAAATGACATTTGGAAGTGATTTCATACAGTAAATATTGATACACCCAGTACCAGTTGGACAAATGAACCAATACCTATGGCCTGGGCTATGTTTAGATATAGATTGGGCCCACATAGAGCACGAGACGTCTTAGCATTGGTTGAAATTCTTCGTGCTTTCTGTACAAAATATGTTCCAAGTGTTTATCAATAATGAGTAGAGAAGATCTTTATTCACTTAAGACTAATACATGGTACAAGTATACACAGGCGCGTCGGAACGTTTTGAAAGTTGGGGGGGGCAAATCCATTAGTAGATTTTGTAGGGCACAGCTGGGGTCTGGGGCGAAGCCCCAGTCGGCGGAGGCCCTTTTCGCCAAAGGCGAACAAATTTCACTATACTACAATTATTTCGTCATGTTTTATAACTGCTCTCGGACTCTGTAAACGATGTTTTACATCAACTATCTGCGATCTAAAAACTCAAAAAAATTAACATGAAGTGACCCATTTTAATAAATTTCAACATAATTTTTTATGTAATGACGAAGCATACAGGCAAACATATTTTTGTTTTACCCTCTTCTTAAAAAAATACTATAATCTTTGCCGTTAAAGCGCCCTAAAACTACTAATACTAACTGAAGGCTGTTTAGTACGTTTCATATTTAAAATTACGATATCAATTTAATCTTTAGCACCATTAAACACGAAACACTACACACACACTTACACTTTACTTCACTTTACTTTACTTTACTTTACTTTACTTTACACTTTCACTACACTACTTACACTAGAGGAATAATCTTCCCACTTGCCACTTAGTCAAAAAGTCAAAGTCAAATCAAAGACACTACACTACTCCAAAGATGACAGAACGCATAACGATGCGACACGAGCGAACCAAATCCCAACTTGCGTTTGCCAATAACTCTAGCAAATCATTCAAAGGGATGTTTGGATTAGACATGATTCTGAGTCACGTGTCCACTGAGTGACCGGCACACAATACAAGACGGGTGGTTGGTTATAAAGATATTCTGATAGACGGTTCAGGCATGGGGTACGTCAGCCAACCTAACAATAACATTCCTGCAATTGTTGGGTTGTTTCTTCCTTGAAACAAATTGTTGTCAGGATCATCCGACGTTGATTTCCCAAAAAGTAGAGTAGAAATCTTGATTTTTCAACTCTAAAATCAGCCCCCCTATGCCCCCATTGCATGAAAGTAAGGGGGGGCAATGCCCTTCTTGCCCCCCCCCCATGTTCCGACGCCACTGAGTATACACCTCTTCGTGAAGAGGGAGTGAATAGTTCCTAAGGCTAAAACATGGTAAAAAATGAATAATAAAATAGAATGCATATTTCATGTGAATCAAGTTAGGCCTATATGTATATTACTAGTATGGTATACTAGTATTGAGAATTGAAGTTGTTTGAATAGATTAATTGAGTTAGGCCTATTGAAATGAAAAAATTGAATGAGTTAGGTATGATATAATACAATACGATGTTGTTTAGGATGAATAATAATATAAAACACTATTATATGATATGATATAATGATTATGAAATGGAATTAGTATTGTATTACGTGTAGTAGTACGAATCTATAAGGGGCAGTTTGTAGTGGACATGGTAAATTTAAAAATTTACTAAATATAAAATGGATAATCAAATAAAATGTGTATTTTATGTGAATCAAGTTATATGTATTATTAGTATAGTAGACTAGTATTGAGAATAGATGTTGTTTGAATTGATTAGTAATTCAATAATGAAATGAAAAAATGAAATGAGTTATCGATATGATATATACAATACGATGTTCATTAGGATGTATAATAAGATATGTGCACCGTCAATACAATTTCTCATAAGAGGGCACTTCCCCGGACAGAATTTAGTTAGGTTTAAACTTTAAAACATTGCTCACAGAATAAGATCTGATTGCCAAACAAATACAAGTCAGGAGACTCAAGTAAAATATGTAGGGCCTACTGAATTGTAAATGAAGACTAGATCAATGTTCATAGGGCATATGCTATTCAATTTTCAGTAGTAGGCTACATACATAGGCCTACCTTTTAATCTGTTTTCATGCAAATTTTTACAAAAGATCATTTTTGACCATAATTTATGGATGTTTGCTGTTTTTCCTCAAAGTGTAAAGTAGGCCTATGCTATAATGCATTATCATTTACTGTTTGACGGTCAGATCTTTTTTACCGGAGTAGGCCTAAGTTTTTAGACAAATAGCATGGGCAAGATAGGATGAATGCGCAGCAGGAAGTGCCTTCTTAAAGTTTAATTTTAAGCTATGAACTATGCTTTTTCATAAATTTTAGCCTAATGGGCCAAGGCTACATATATTTAAAACGGATCCCTCGCTACCTTGGATCTTTGTGATTTGTGCAGGTGATGAGAGCAAACGTGGCCGACAAGATATTGTTGCCGTCTCCGAGTCCCGGCGATGCCAGCCAAGCTCCGGCCAAACCTGAATCAACAGCTATTTCTTCTGGGGTAAAATTACATAGTAGCCTAATCTAATATTAATAGTAATTCTAATTACAGTAGGCCTAAATAGCTAGTAGGCATGTCATGGGGTACGGCCTACTCAAATTCGGATCCGATTCTAGACCATCTGAGAATGGGGTTGCCTGGATGTTAAAAGTTTTAATTGTGTTTTTTATTTTATCCTGCTAATCTACAGAATGCATTTGAAGGTCGTTGTTATCTGCCACTGTTTGTGTACTGTTCTCTCGTCAGGCGGGGGGGGAATTAGTGGATCATCTGTGATGTCCCAGAACTCGACCGCAGTGATCTCGCAACATAAAATATATTTCGTCCATTTTATCAAACAAACAATTTCCCGAAAAAGATACAAATCCTTTTAGTGTATTTGGGTAATATCTGAATTCAAGTATCTGGATCCCTATAGTCCAATGTTTGAATGCCATTGCTCAGCTGACATACTACAAATAAATAAAATTCCTAAAAACCCTGCTGTTTCATGTACTGGTACCTGGTGTGTCGACCTGATTGCTAAGTCAAAACTGGCTGAAAGAAAAATGTTTACCAAAACCTTCCAAATGTCCACTGATCCTTCTGATATATTAGCATTCCCATCTTATAATGGTAATAACTAGGTAATAACATCTAATAATATGTTAATATAAATATTAAATAATAATATTCTTTTCAGATTCAGTGTGTAAAATGCCCCAAAAATGGTTAAAACAGCCATGAATAATAATATTCATCATAACTCAGTTCCAACTATGTCAGGTTGAGTGGTGGTTTTCCACCATGATCTAGGGCATGAAACTGTAGATACTAAGCTTGCCAGACTCAGTGTCGGCTACGGATATTAAAAAAAAAAATCACCCGCTATGTCAAGAATTGACTAAATTGTATAATCCTTGTTTATTATTGTTCTTTTTGTAAATCAGTTTTTATCACTTCCTTGTTGTTTTTGCCCATCTTCCTTTGTAGAACTGCCACAGTGACTGCCAGGCAAGTTCCACTGTATTTATTTTATTCACAGTGAATAGATGGTTTACGTATGCATATGCATATAATATGCTAAAGATGCAGGTATTTGGGGTGAAAATAAAAGTCAATTTCCGTTTCTATTATGCCCAAAAGCGGTGAATTGGTGGTGAAAATAATTTAACATTTAGTTGAAAGCTCTTAAATACATTTCTCTCACCTATTTTTTTTTTAAATTTGGGTGTGAGATCTTGTAAAGAACTTGCAGATTGCAATAAAATGTAGGCCCCTAGTTATGAGAATTCAGAGGCAGGTGTTTGTGTTGGAACTTATTTGGATCTTTGGATTTGTTCTCACCAAAAGCGGTGAATTGATGTTGAAAATTATTTATAATTTTCGGTTTTTAGCGTTGAAAATTCGTTTTTTACCATGAATATCTGCCCCTGCCTATACATATCCACACAGACCCCTGTACTAAGTGCTTGAAATTAACTTAACATAAAAGAAAAATTCATTATTCTGGGAAAATATCTAGATAGCCTAGGTCTGCCTACAATAGACTGGCAGTCTATGCCCTACACTAAAAAACTCAAAAGTGAAAATATATTTTTTTATGAGCTTACTTTATTATATTTTTATATTGTCCCAAAAATAATTTTACAGTAGGCCTACCTTATTTTGTCCATGCTATGTTCTGTATAGTTACTAACTTGTTATCTATATTATTTAGTTACCTTTGTAATTGGATGAGCGTAGCGAGCGAAGCGAAGATTCCATTCTACTACACTGGAGAAAAAAATTCCGTATTTTTTTTTGTATTTTTGCCTGTTTGTCCACACGATTCCGGCTAAACCGATACTCCGATTGCGATGAAAATTTTATGGAGGCCTTCGAAATCTCTGAACTTAGAACTGCCACGTTTTGAGGCAATCGGAAAATTATTTCTCATGAAAATCGCAATTTTACGATTTTTTTCGATTTTTAACAAAATTCTTCGATTTATAAGACCTACATGCTTTGTCCGATTGTAATAATTTTTTCACAGAACCTTTATTTTATGAATTGATATATTCGTGTGAAATTTGAGCGTTATCGAAAGATAAATGTCTTTAAAAAATCGCAATTTTACGACTTTTTTCGATTTTTTAAATTTCTTTGGCTTATAGCCCCTACATGCTTTATACGATCGTAATGATTTTTTTACAGAACCTTATTTTTTTGAATTTATATATTCGTGTTAAATCTGAGCGCTATCAAATAAATATTTCTTATGAAAATTGCAATTTTACGATTTTTTCCTTTTTTTAAAATTAGGATTGATTAAAAATTTAAAAATTTAAGTTATTTTTTTATTTAATTTAATTTAATTAAAAAAAATCAACTTAGATATGATTTTTTTCACAGAACAAACAGAAAATCCGCATAACCCATGGCAGCTCAATGGCACCAATTACGCTCATCCAACAACGCGGCGGGACTTAAGCGTTTTCCTAGTCTTTAGTATCTTTTGTGTTGTGTAGGCCTATGCATGCTATGCATGCCTATGCAATGTAGTACACAATGAAGTCCGTTGGCTCAATAATAAGGTTAATAACATTTAAAAAATAAAGTGAAATGCAATTGGTGTGATATAGGGCCTAAATAAAATAAAAATGATTGGTTTTTAGGCTGGAACGGCTGGTCTATGTCTCTGTCAGAAAAGATCTCAGTTGTTTGTAAGCACAACTTCTGGTACAGCCGTGGGAGATATCTATTGCCAGGCGGTCGACTCTCTGGATGATCGTCTCGTCGGCTGTTGCAATTCAATCGTCACGCCGGAAGTACGCATGATGCGGCCAAGCAGAAAGGTACGTTCTCCGCCAACGACAAAACCCTGCATTCGAATTTGGGTTTTAGTAGGGCTGTGCAATACTCATTTCCATCGGCAAGTCGAGTTTGAATACTAAAAGTTAATTAAGATTTGTGGTCTAATTTATGTAGACCTACGAATTTGGCCTCGTCCCATAGGTATGGTATGGTAAAAGTTAGCAATTGACACAGATAATTTTACGGAATTCAATCCAGATATTAAAAAATCCATCTAAGCAGGGTATGACACAGAAGAGGGACTGATGGAAGTTTTAGAACTTTCCAAGTATGTTGTTTAACATACCGGTAACCAGGTCTTTCACAGTGTTCTATTTTAATTTATGAGTTTTGAACTGTTTTTTTCCCCCCCTATGCCAAAAGCTTGATTCTTCAATCATTTTTCTTCCTAGCTATCCAATAAATATGTGCTTCCTTCTCTGGCCCGCTCAGGTTATTTGGTTGCAGCAATGTAGATATGTAATGTGGATTTGTTTCCAACACGAACACGAGTTAGCGTATCTGGTAGGGAAATAAATCTAACGTGTCTGTTTTGTTGTAGGTTCCTTACCTGATACTCTGTGACGTCCACACGCAGCGGCTGCTGAGACACAACTGTTGTCCCGGGTGTGGAGTGTTTTGCACCCAGGTAAATCAGCTTCACTTATCATCACGTAGACGAGACTGGTAGGCTACTCACTAGCCACAAGTGCTCTTATGTCTTGGCATGGTTTGTGCATATGAACTTGACATCTTTTAGGGCTCAATTAAAACTTTTAAAACAAATTGTTGTGTATTAGGCGGTTAGGCCTATTGGCAGTTGGGATATGTAATGTACTTATACGGTAGTATTGGCATATTTACTTGAACTAATGTTTTACTGTTAGGTTCCTCATTTCATTTCATTTCATTTTTATTTTCGTAATGTTGACCCGTTACAACATCAGCTGGTCTGGGTATATTACATGTCATTGCCTATCCAGGCATGTCCTAAAACTAAAAAAAAAAAGAAAATTACCTACAACCAGTTTTCTGTACAACAATATTAAATACATAAAATGCAACAACACTGCAGACCCTTATGTAAATAACAATTCAACCATGGATCACAATTCTTGGTTAAAATAGTTCAAAGTTAGGTAATTAAAATTGTAACATTTAACAAGTTGTAGCATTAAGCATTATACAAACACCACCTTTTGTTTGTTTTGGTCACACTGAAAAAATTTCTACAAAATAAAATGCATTTTTGAAGGTATTGTTATTTCTCTATCGCTGCCCTTTATTTCCTTTTTCTTAATACCTTTGGGAGCTTTTTTGAATATTTTTTTGGCCTGAATACAATAACCCTTTTGGTACCTATTTGTTCTCTGCGTGGTATGAAAAAATCCCCCTTTGTTTGGTTATACTGTTAATGTCTTTTTTTAAAAGTTTGGTCTCTGTCTTTGCTTTTTATAAATTTAAAATTTTTAATATATAGATCATGGAAACGAGAAACTCTAATTTAATGAAAGTTGCCACACGGGCCTCTGAAAGGGTAGTCCTCCTATTATTTTTATCGCTTTTTTTTTGTAGTAGAAAAAGTCCCCCCAGGTGAGTGGTGCTTCCCCCTATTTGTATCCATATCTGGTAGGGCTCGAAATATGCGTGATATGCAATCTTAGCTGTTTGCTTGCCTGTGGGTGCCTTAATCACCCTCAATGAAAAAGATGCCAAACTTAATTTTAGAACTTAGTTTGGTTATATGGCTTCCCAGTTTAGATTTTCATCTGTGATTACCCCCAGGAACCCTGTATTCGTTACTCGCTCAATTTTTTTATCATTAAGTTGTAATTTTGGAAAATTTCTATATGCTTCTGCCAAAATGGAACTGAATAAAGCATGTTTTAGTCTCATTTAGTGCTAACTTGTTGCTACCAGCCATTGGTAAATTAGTTTAATAAAAATTACTGCTTCCCTCTCGGGGCTTTCCAGACATTTATTAAATAGCAGCGCTGTTATGTCTCTGCAAAAGAATTAACGTTTTTTTCTTTAATATATTTTTGTAGATCATTTTATAAACAAGGAAGAGGGTAGGACTAAGGACCGAACCTTGTGGTACTCCGGCCACCATCTCTAACCATTTGAAGAGAATTCGGGTACAAAGCCCTCTCTTATTATATCTTATTTTTACTTTTTGTTTTCCTTCCCCCAAGATACGATTTAAACCACTTCCATGCCCCCCCTCTTATACCCATAGAAATCTAGCTTGCTAAGAAGTACTTATGGTCAACACAGTCGAACGTTTTGGTCAGATCGAAAAAAATGCCCAAAGCATATTCTCCCTTATCCATTGCTTTCAGAGTAAGATTTTCCAATTCTGCTAGAGCCGTTATAGTCGATTTGTTTCTTTGATAACCATTTTTGTGATTTTGATATTACATTATTACTTTCCAGGAACGGGACGACTCGAAATTGTACTAATGATCCAGTACCTTTGCAAATTTTGGAAACATTGAGATTGGCCTATAGTTGTTAATATTAGCTGGGTCCTCTTTTTTTATAAAGAGGAGAGACCACGGATAGCCTTAGATTATTTGGGAAAGATAAACCGGGCTCTAGCGAGTTTTTAAATATATGGGTTTAAAGGCCCTTTTATTAAGTGAACGCTTTTTTTATTATTAGCGTTGAGATGTCATCCCACCCGCACGCTGTTGTGTTTTTAGTTTTAGGACAGTTTCCACCAACTCCTTTTCCGTGACCCGGTGTCAAAGTCAACGAGTTCCCTAACGTTCACTATGTTTTTTTATCATCTCCATTGGGTCTTCGACCTCCCCGTTATTGGTTATTTTTCTTGCTTTGTGGCTGGTCGTCTGGAACTCACCGATTTGAAAGCATTTGCAAAAACGTATTAAATGCTGAGGCAACCTTTAGGGGTTTTCAAACATACCGGTCCGTTTTATTTGTTCCCCTAATATGCAGTTTAATGTTTTTTAATTGTTTGTATTTGTTGAGAACGTTTCTTGCGTACTATTTGCCAAATGGCTCTACTTTTATTTTTAGCTTTTGTAATAAAATTGTTATTATTTACGCGTTTGGCCTTCAAGTCTTTTTTATATTTTGATTTAAGGGCCTGATACTTAAGCTTTGTTTCCATATCCTTATGGTATGACAACTTTGCATACTTTCATGTTCCTGTGACGTGCACATGAGTGTTCAAAGAAGGCTTATAAATAAAAAAATAAATAAATAAATAAATTTACTACAATTGGCCTCTACATTGTAAGCAAATTACAAGTCTGGTGTACACTCTAGCCTAGATTTCCGGAAAAAGTATATCAATTTTGTCGCCATCAGCCCGGATCATATTTTAAAATGACCGTTTTCATTACCCGCACCGAATTTTTCTTTTTCAGGGCAAGTTTGTGCGGTCTCTTCGCGACATTATTACCACCGAGAGTGCCAACTGTTCGGAGAGGTTTGCCCCCACTGCGGCGTCGACTCGCCTGAGGAAGATCCATGCCTCTTCAAGCACAGACATCCTGTGTTTTGCCACCAGAGTCACCAGAAACGTGATAGACTAGGCCTAGGACAAATTTTAATGTAACATTGAATTGATTTAGAAATTTTTTCCAATTTTTAATGAAATTTGAAAAAAATGAAAAAAAAAATTTTTTATCGAATGATAAAATACAATACGTTTTTCATTAGGTTTGTATAAAAAGATAGGTTGCCCGTCAATCAATTTTCATAAGAGGGCCCCCCCGGACAAAATTTTAGTTGGGTTTAAATTTTAAAAAAACTTTTCCCTCACAGAAAAAGATCTGATTCCCAAAACAAAACAAGTCAGGAGATTTCAAGAAATTTGGGGCCCTACAAATTGGAAATGAAAACTAATCAATGTTCATAGGGCTTTGCATTCAATTTTCAGTATTACTTTCATAGGCCTCCCTTTTAATCTTTTTTTCATGAAAATTTTTTACAAAAGATCTTTTTTTGCCCAAAATTTATGGAGGGTTTGCTGTTTTTCCTCAAAGTGTAAAGAAAGGCCCTATGTTTAATGCATTATATTTAATGTTTAAAACGGTCATTTCTTTTTCCCCGGAGTAGGCCTAATTTTTTTAACAAATAGCATGGCAAAAAACCGGATGAAGCGCAGCGGGAAGTGCCTTCTAAATTTTAAATTTTTAAGCTATAAAAACTATGTTTTTTCAAAAATTTTAACCAAAGGGGGCCCCAAGGGCCCTACATATTTTAAAAGGGAAATCCCCCGCTCCCTTTGGATCTTTGTAAATTGTGAAGGTTTTTAGAGCAAACGGGGCCCCCGAAAAGATATTGTTCCGTCTCCGATCCCGGCGTTTTGGCCAGCCAAGCTCCCCCAAACCAAATCAACGCTTTTTCTTCGGGGGAAAAAATTACATAGTAGCCCTAAATTCAATTTTAAATGTAATTCTAATTACAGTAGCCCAAATAGCTAGTAGGCATTTTCAGGGGGGTACGGCCTACTAAAATTCGGATCCGATTCTAACATCTAAAGAAAGGGGGTTGCCTGGATTTTAAAAAGTTTTAATTGTGTTTTTTATTTTATCCTCCCAAATTTCCCCAATCCCTTTGAAGGTCGTTGTTATCTGCCACTGTTTTTTGTACTTTTTTCCCTCTCTTTCCGGGGGGGGGGGAATTTAGTGGATAAATCTGTGATTTTCCCCAAAAATCGACCGCAGTCTCTTGGGCAACAAAAATATATTTCGTCCTTTTTATCAAACAAAAAATTTTCCCCGGGAAAAAGATCCCAAAACCCTTTTTAGGGTATTTGGGTAATATCTGAATTCAAGTATTTGGATCCCAAATAGTCCAATGTTTGAACCCATTGCTCAGCTGACTACTACAAAAAAAATAAAATTCCAAAAAACCCCTGCTTTTTCATGTACTGGTACCTGGTGGGGCGACCTTTTGCTAAGTAAAAACCTGGCTAAAAAGAAAATGTTTCCCCCAAAACCTTCCCAAATGTCCACTGTTTCCTTCTGATTTATTAGCATTCCCATTTATTGGAAATTTAACTAAAAAACCCTCAAATAATGTTAATAAAATTTTAAAATAAAAAAATTCTTTTCAGTTTCCATGTGAAAAATGCCCCAAAAAGGGTTTTAAAACAGCCACGAATAAAAATAATCATCAAACTCAGTTCCAACTATTTTTCCCAAAGGTTGAGTGGTGGTTTTCCACCATGTTTCTGGGGAGGGAAACTTTTAATAAAAAGTTGCCAGATCAGGGGTCGGTTTACGGATTTTAAAAAAAAAAAAAAAAAATCCCCCGCATGTCAAAAATTGGGACAAAATTATAACCCTTGTTTTTATTTCTTTTTGAAAATTTCGTTTTTTTTCACTTTCCTTTTTTTTTTTTTTGCCCATTTCCTTTTTTTAAAACTCCCACGTGACTCCCAACCCAAGTTCCACTGTATTTTTTTTATTCACAGTGAATAGGGGTTTTTACGTATGCGGATGCATTTTAATATGCAAAAGATGCAGGAAATTGGGGGGTGAAAAAAAAATTTCAATTTCCTTTTTCTATTATCCCCAAAAAGCGGTAAAATTGGTGGTGAAAAAAATTTTAAAACTTTTAGTTGAAAGCCCCTTAAAATACTTTTTCTCTCACCAAATTTTTTTTTTAAATTTGGGTTGAGATCTTGTAAAAAATTGCAGATTGAAAATAAAATTACCCCCTATTTTATGAAAATTTCAGAGGCAGGGTTTGGGGTTGGGAATTATTTGGATTTTTGGGTTTTTTTTCACCAAAACTTTAATTGATTTTGGGAAAAATTATTTATAATTTACTTTTTTTTAAAGCTTTAAAAAATTCTTTTTTTACCTGAATATCTCCCCCTTGCCTTTTCCATATCCACCCCAGCCCCCCAGACTAATGCTTGAAATTAATTTAACAAAAAAAAAAAATTCATTTTTCGGGGAAAAATATCTAGTAGCCTAGGTCCCCTACAATGACTGGAAAGTCTACCCTTAAAACTAAAAACTCAAAAGTGAAAAAAAATTTTTTTAGAGTTTCCCTTTATTATATTTTTTTATTTCCCCAAAAATTTAATTTTCAGTAGGCCTCCCTTTTTTTTGTCCATGCTATGTTTTGTATATTTTACAAACTTGTTATCTATATTTTTATTTTACCTTTGAAATTGGGATGATCTTACCGAGCGAAGCGAAAAATTCCTTTCTACTACACTGGAAAAAAAATTTTCCGAAAATTTTTTTTTGGGTTTTTTTGCCTTTTTTGTCCACCAAATTTCCGGGCAAAACCGATACTCCGATTGGGGTTAAAAATTTTTATGGGGGCTTTCAAAATTTTGGAACTTAAAAATTTCCACTTTTTGAGTGAAATGGGAAAATTATTTCTCATGAAAAACGCAATTTTACGTTTTTTTTCCCGTTTTTTAACAAAATTCTTTCGTTTTATAAACCAAAATCCCTTTTTTCCAAATTGTAATATTTTTTTCCCAGAACCTTTATTTTATAATTGAATATTGTGTGAAATTTGACCCTTTTATCGAAAGTAATGTCTTTAAAAAAATCGAAAAATTTTAAAGGGGATTTTTTTTGTTTTTTAAAATTTTTTTTTGGCTTTTTACCCCCTACAGTTTTATTACGATCGAAATGTTTTTTTTTACAGAACCAAATTTTTATGAATTTATATTTCGTTTTTAAACTGACCCGCTATCAAATAAAAATTTCTTATAAAAATTGAAATTTTTACGTTTTTTTCCTTTTTTAAAATTGGGATTGTTTAAAAAATTTAAAAAAATTTAAGTTTTTTTTTAAATTTTAAAATTTTAAATTTAATTAAAAAAACCCCACTTAGATAGGTTTTTTTTCACAGAACCCCAGAAAATCCCCATAACCCATGGCAGCTCAATGCCCCCAAATTTACGCTCCTCCAAAACGCGGGGGGAAACTTAAGCGTTTTCCTGGGGCCCCTTTAGTATCTTTTGTTTTTGTGTAGGCCTATGCATGCTAGCACCCTTTTCAATGTTTTACACAATGAAGTCCTTTTTGGCTCAAAAATAATTAAAAACATTTAAAAAAAAAAGTAAAATGAAATTTTGGTGTGATAGGGGCCAAAATAAAAAAAAAAGGATTTTTTTTTTGGGCTGGAACGGCGGGTTATTTTCCTGTCAAAAAAAGATCTCATTTTGTTTGTAACCCAAAAACTTCTGGTACACCCGGGGAGATTCTATTCCCCGGCGGTCAAATCTCTGGATGATCGTCCTCGTCGGCTTTTTGCAATTCAATCGTCAGGGGCCCGGAAGTACGCAGATCGGCCCCAAGAGAAAGGTAAGTTCTCCGCCAAGGGAAAAAACCCCTGCTTTTCAAATTTTGGGTTTTAGTGGGGCTTGCAAAAAAACCCTTTTCCTCGGAAAGGGAGTTTGAATACAAAAATTTAATTAAAATTTTGGGGGGTTAAAATTTATTTTGACTACAAATTTTGGGGCCTCTTTCCCATGGGGAGGTATGGAAAAAGGGTAAAATTGGACACGGGAATAATTTTAAAGGGAAATTCAATCCAAAATTTTAAAAAAACCATCTAAGCAGGGTTTTGCCCACAGAGAGGGATTTTGGGGAAATTTTTAGAACGGCCAAGTAGGTTTTTTAACTTTCCCGGGTAACCAGGTCTTTCACAGTGTTCTATTTTAATTTAGGGATTTTTGAACTTTTTTTTTTTTCCCCCCTATCCCGAAAGCTTGATTCTTCAATCATTTTTTTTCCCTAGCTATAAAAAAGGGGGCTTTCCTTCTCTGGCCCCTCAGGTTATTTGGTTGCACCCAATGTAGTATGTAATGTGGATTTTTTTCCAACACGACCACGATTTTAGCGTATCTGGTAGGGAAATAAACCCTAACGTGTCTTTTTTGTTGTGGGTTTCCTTACCTGTTTACCCCGTGACGTCCACACGCGGGGGGGCCCGCTGAGACAAAAAAGTTGCCCGGGTGTGGAGTGTTTTGCCCCCAGGTAAATCAGTTTAAACTTATCATCACGTAACGAACGGGGTGGGCTACTCACTACCCCAAGTGCTCTTATGTCTTGGCAGGGTTTTGCATATAAACTTGACATCTTTTAGGGCTCAATTAAAATTTTTTTTAAAACAAATTTTTTGTATTAGGGGGGTTGGGCCCTATTGGTAGTTGGGATATTAATGTATTTATACGGTAGTATTGGCAATTTTACTTAAACTACTGTTTTACGTTGGGCCCTCATTTCATTATTTCATTTTTTTTTGAAAATTTTTGACCCTTTTTACAAAATCAGTGGTTGGGTTTTTTTACATGCCCATTGCCTATCCAGGCATGCCCTAAAACTAAAAAAAAAAAAACCCCCTAAACCAGTTTTTGTACAAAAAATTTTAAAATACAAAAAATGCAAAAAAACACCCCGCCCCCTATGAAAATTCCCAATTTAAAACCATGGATCAAAATTTCTTGGTTAAAATGGTTAAAAGGGTTGGAAATTTAAAATTGTAACATTTAAAAATTTTGTGCATTAAGCTTTATCAAACCCCCCCTTTTTTTGTTTTTTTTTGGCCCACCTGAAAAAATTCCCCCTCACAGAAAAAAATGCTTTTTTTGATGGGGTATTGTGTATTTTCTCTATCGTTTGTCCTTTTTTCCCTATTTCTTAATCCCCTTTGGGGGCCTTATTGAATTTTTTTGGCCGGGAATCCCAAAAACCCCTTTTTGGGTACCTAGTTTTTCCCTTACTCCCGTGGTATTTTAAAATCCCCCTATGTTTGGTTATACTGGTGAATGTCTTTTTTTTAATTTTTGGGGTCTCTGTCTGTTGCTGTTTAAAAAATTATTTTCAACAATTTTTTATATATAGATACATGGTACCGAAAGAATCTCTAATTCAATAAAGGGTTGCCAAAACGGGCTCTTTTGAAGGCTAGTCCTCCTATTACCCTTTAAATCGCTTTTTTTTGTAGAAAGAAAAGTCCCCCCAGGTGGTTGGGGGGCTTCCCCATATTTGTTGCCATATCTGGTAGGGCTCGAAATAAAGCCCTGATAAAGAATCTTAGCTGTTTGCTTCCCTTTTGGGTGCCTTAACAAACCCCCAATGCAAAAGATCCCAAATTAATTTAGAACTTTGTTTTTTTATATGGGTTTTCCCCGTTTAGATTTTTTAAACTGTGATTAAACCCCGGAACCCTTTTATTGTTACTCGCCAATTTTTTTTTCCTTAAGTTGTAATTTTTTTAAAAAAGTTTTTATAGCTTCTGCCAAAAAAAGGAACTGAATAAAACAAGTTTTTTGTTATTTAGTGCTAACTTGTTTGCCCACCAGCCATTGGAAATTATTTTAAAAATTTTAACCCCCCCTTTCCCCCTCGGGCTTTCCAGAATTTATTAAATAGCAGCGCGTTATGTCTCTGCAAAAAGAAAATTTAAAGTTATTTTTTTTAATATATTTTTTTAAACATTTATATAAACCCCGGAAAAGGGTAGGAATAAGGACCCAACCTTGTGGGTTTTTTCCGGCCCCCTCTCTAAACCCGTTTGAAGAGAATTTTTGGGAAAAAGCCCCCTTTTTATTATATCTTATTTTTTTCTTTTTGTTTTCTTTCCCCCAAGATCGATTTTAAAACCCCTTTTCCCTGCCACCCCTCTTTTTACCCCTAAAAAATCTAGCTTGTAAGAAGTACCTTTTGGTCAACACAGGGCGAAAAGCTTGGGCAATCGCAAAAATGCCCCAAAACATATTCCCCTTATCCATTGCTTTGGTAAGATTTTCCAAATTTGCTTTGACCGTTTTAGGCCCATTTTTTTTCTTTATAAACCCTTTTTGTGATTTTGATATTAAAATTTTTACTTTTCCCGGAACTGGACGACTCGAAATTTTACTAAGATTTTTCCCGTACCTTTTCAAATTTGGCAACATTTTTATTGGGCCCATAGTTGTTAATATTAGCTGGGTCCTTTTTTTTATAAAGAGGTAGACCCCCGGATGCCTTAGATTAAATTTTAAAAATACCGGTCTCTACGAGTTTTTAAATATATGGGTTTTTGGCCCTTTATTAAGTGAACGCTTTTTTTTTTTTTTAGGTTGAGATTTTCATCCCACCCGCAAGTGTTGGGGGTTTTTTTTGTTTTAGGACAGTTTTTCCCCCAACTTCCCCCTTTTCCCTGACGGTTCAAAGTCAAAAGAGTTCCCTAACGGTTTACTATTTTTTTTTATCAAACTCCATTGGGGCTTTCGACCCCCCCGTTATTGGTTTTCTCTTTCTTTTGGTGGTTCGTTGGAAATCAACCCTTTGAAAGCATTTGGGAAAAAAAAGTTTTTAAAAAGCTAGGCAAAACCTTTTTGGGGTTTTCAAACATACCGGTCCGTTTTATTTGTTTTCCCCCCTATTTCAGTTTTAAAGTTTTTCAATTGTTTTTTTATTCGTTGAGAACGGTTTTTTGCGTCCCCATTTGCCCAAAAGGCTCTACCTTTTTTTTTTTTGGGTTTTGTAATAAAATTGTTATTATTTACGCGTTTGGCCTTCTTCAAGTCTTTTTTTTTTTTTGATTTAAGGGCCTGTACTTTAAACTTTGTTTCCATATCCTTATGGGATGACAAATTTTCATACTTGCATGTTCCTTTTGACGTGCACTGAGTGTTCAAAAGAAGGCTTATAAAAAAAAATAAAAAAAAATAAATTTAATAAATTGGCCCCTACATTGTTGGGCAAAAATACAAAATCTGGTGTACACCCCTAGCCCTTTGATTTCCGAAAAAGTATATCAATTTTGTCGCCATCAGCCCGGATCATATTTTTAAAAAGACCGTTTTCATTACCCGCACCCCAATTGTTTCTTTTTTAGGGCAAGTTTTGCTTGCTCTTTCGCGACATTATTACCAAACCCGGGGTGCCAAATGTTCGAAAAGGTTTGCCCCCCCGCGGGGGTCGACTCCCTAGGAAGACCCATGTCTTCTTCAAAGGGACAGAACAATCCTTTTTTTTGTGCCCCAGCAGAAGTCACCCAAGAAAGGGGAGTAGAACTAGGGGCCCAGGACAAAATTTTAAGTAACATAGGAAACGTTTGGCCTAAAAATTATTAGTATTATTTCCACCCTATTTATTTTCCCTTGCAAAACCCTTTGCCGTGGTTTAGTGAATGCCTTTTGACGTTTGAGAATAGTACTCCTGTTTCAGCCCCAGTGCGAAAAATGGGTTTTTACGGGGTCGCCGTGAGCAACTTGTGGAGAAATCTGCCGTTTTTGGACGGCGCGAGTACATGCTGGTCCGCTTGGCCCTTTCGGGCCCCGGGGTCTTGCCAGCGGGCGGGCTTTCCCCAATGGACAAAAAGAAGTGGACTCTTCAGAATGTTCCAAAAAACTCCTAAACTGAACCCCGTTAAACAGGTGAGCCAAACTCACGGATTTCACTTTGGGGGGAAAAATTTAAACCCCTTGATTTTAAAGCAAATTACTTAAACAAGTATTTCCCAAAAACCTTTTTCTCGGGAGTCAGCGCTCTGGAATGCACTTCCTTCTGAAGTAAAAGGGGCTTCCCCAAAGGAGGTTAAGGGGTGCAGTGGGGGAAAATTTTTTTTTAAAATTTTTTAATTTTAGGCTAGGTGTGGTTTTTTCGGGGGTTTTATAAATTTTTTTATTATTGGGTTTTTTGTATTTTAAAATTAATTTTTTGGATAGGGTTTAAAAAGTCCCCAAACGGATCATAGGGCCCTATTTGCACCTCCGTAGTTTTTTTATAATTTTTAGTCCCCAATTTAAAGGGACGGAATAAAAACTAGCCTACTAAAATTTTTTTATTGTAACAAAATTTTATGATGAAAATGTGTGAAAGATCCCTTTTTTTCATATGAAAACCGGGGATTTTTTGGGTTTTTATGGTGGTAGGCCATCCCCCTCAATCATGAAAAAGGGGCAAATAAATTGGGGATCACCCTTTACCACTCTTTTTTACTAGGTTAAAGTATCCCCGGTATCATTTTTTAAAAGTTTTTATCTTGTTTATTTTTCAAATTTTTCCTGCCACTTTCAAATGTATAACATATGTTTTTAAATTTTTAAATTTAATAAAGAATGTAAAGATGGGGTTTCCTACATCCCCCCCCCTGAAACCTTTTTTTTTTTTCAGGTTCCAGTTTAATTTTGGGCCCAATTTTGTTATACTGTACTTTTAATCAGTGAGTGGCCAAAATTGGGGTAAACATTTCCCATGATTATCCCTTTCTAAAATACTAGGGGCCCTAATACCAATTTTTTTATTTTTCTAGGTAAAACCCCTAAAGAGTTTGTTCAAGCTTCCCCCAAAAGGGAAAAGCTGAAAAATTTTTAAATTTATGCTTTGGGAATTGACTCGGGAGTTAGTATTGCCTACTTTTTAAATGTCACAGTGGCATTCATCATGCCACAATATTTTCATTTTTACCATTAGAGCATCATAGATGTAAGAGAAGGCCCTTGTTTGTTGTAGTAATCCATGATTCCATGTGTTTTTGCCTTTTTCATTTTTTACCCTTTTTCTTAACAAAAAATATGTTTTTCCCGTTTTTTTTTTTTTCCATATCTTTAAAAAAATACAAATTTTAAATATACAGTTGTAGTTATACTATTAAACTTCGTTGTGCCCCTCGGGAGTTTCCCCCTGGGACGCATTAGTGTACTTTCAAAAATGCTTTGCACGATTTTTGATTATTTTATGTTGATATTTTATATTGTGTTAATTCCTTTTCCTATGTGTACCAAGTTCCTATATGTCTTGTAGTAGTATTCTTAAAACCTGCAGCAGGATTGTAAGCCTATAGAAATGTGATTGTCTAGCCTAATTTGTTGTTTATCTGTTTAGTCCTGATATCTTGATCTTAATTTTGATCCCTTAAATTTTTGAAAAAATGCCTTTTGTATGTTTTGGGCCCCCACCTGTAAAAAAAAATTAAAATTTTAAAATTTTTATGTAGAGTTTAAAAACCCCCGCATAGACTAATTTTTTAGGGGGAAAACAAATTTAAATTTTAAGGGTGACCCAAGGGCCCAAACCCCGTAGCCTATGGGGGGTGCCGACACCATCGACGAGCAAACAATGACCAATTAGAATCTCTACAGGTCGAATAATAAGTACAAATGTACATGTCCGTGGATTTTAATAAATGTAAATAAATAGCCTGCATTCTTTTTAAGGGGTTTAATTTACACTGGCTACCTTAAAACCCCCACCTATGCAACCCCAAGGGAAAAAACGCTAAATTTTTTTGTTGTGTTTTCAGCAGCGGGGCCCGTCCCAACACGATTACCGCGACGGGCCACAAACCCGCCTCCACCCCGGCGACGGAGCGGGAAAAACGCGACGGTTTCCCCGTGTTGGTGCAGGGCCCGGGGGCGGGGTCGACACCATGGACCAAAAAACCAGGAAAACCCGCTCATGTTGGCAACACTCACCTCCAACAACGCCGTCGTCAAGTATCTGGTCAAGGCCGGGGCATCGGTCACACTCAGGGTGAGGGGAGAATACGATAAGCTAGGTTACAAAAAAAACTACAAGCTAGTTTAGTTTAGATTGGAGAAGAGTTGACAGGTCGGGAAATAATAGAGAACATAAAGCCCTGTCTGAAGGAATGGAGGCTGCAGCTAATTTCATCAACAGGTGAAAAGTGTTGTCGGCTGTCGCTATATTCTTTTTTCCCCCAACCTGTCAACTCTTCTCCAAAATAAGCTAGGCTAGAAGACTGTTCCGATTTGCAAATTAATGATCATTTTACAAGTTGTCAAGTTATATTAGATATGGGAGTGATATTTAGACGACGACGACGTGAGAAACTAGGGCGCTTCTACCGGTTAGGTCATATAGCGCCGCCTGTGAATGAAAGTAAATTAGAAGAGTTAATGCAGTATGTTTGATGATTAATTGTTTTCTAAGTGTATAAATAACAAAATAAATGAAGATGAAGAAAGTAATAGCAAAATAAAAGTTATGTATGTAAATGAAAGAAAGAAAAGAAAGAAATGTGTATGAAGTTAATTAAAGTTTGTTAAATAGATTACTTTGGATGAGAAATTTGGAAAGTTTGTCGCCGTTATCATATGATAGAAGTTCTTCATATGATTGGGAGAGATCAATGCATGCGCAAGGCATCATATTTGGTACATTCTGCTAGCATATGATGTACGGTTTAAAGGTACATCACATGTGTCACATATGGGAATAACCTTTTCTCTGGTTAAGAGATATCCGTGTGTTAGGCGTGTGTGCCCTATACGAAGTCTAGACAATACCACCTCTTCTCTACGTGAGAGTCGAGACGTAGGTGGACGAATTTTGTTAGTCAATGTGGGCATCACACTACGCAATTTGTTATTTTGCAACACATCCCAAGATGTTTGTCGCAAATCCAACAATCTTTGCTTGAATTCACTCTTGACATCTGGAACGGGAACTAGATTGAAATCAACGTCGCGACGCTGTGATATTTAGAGATGACTGGCAACAATAAGTGTACATTCCGGTACTCTGTATTAAACCGTCTGTAGACATAATTTTTATATACACTGTGTCTATGATTTAACTAAGTTTTTGTGGTTGAATATTCTGTTGTATATATTTAAATAATGGCCAAATAAAGAGTTGTATTCTTTGTGGTTCTAGGGCAGTGATGGCCAAACTGCTCTGCACGTCGCCGCCAAGTCGGGCAACCTAGAGGCCTGCCACTATCTACTGTCGGTTGCTAACGTCAGCAGTTCCTACATCAACAGTGAAGATGACGGTGGCTGGACCCCACTCGTCTGGGCTGCTGAACATTGCCATACGCTCATAGCTAAGTGAGTACCGTAGCCTACCTGTTCTAGTCTTATTTATAAAAAATATTTTCAAACATTAAAAAGTCATGAATAAGGAATGTTTTCGAACACATACTCGTTTGACTTTGATTTTATCATATCTCTACTACAAATACCTGGGAAAACATTGGGTGGTGGTGGTAAATATGCGATAATAATTAACAATGCGTGATTTGATTTGAGAATTGTTTGTCTTGTAATTGTCAAGTTAAGCATCTCTGAAATACTTCTGTCCGTTAGGCTTTAGTGTTTTTAGTTTTTTTTTAATATGCCTAACGACTCTTCTCTTCTTCTTTTCATATGCCCCCAATCGGCCTACTCGGCCATCATGCGTTTTGTCGTGTTATCCAATAGAGACAGGATTCCCTTTGTATGCATCATGCCATTTTGCATTGCGTCAAGTTCAGACTTAGTCCTTTCACAACTGAAAATATGTCTTTCTTGATTTGGATAGTCGGGAAACACTCCCTTAGGTGGAATTGTTAATATTTAATTTCTGAATTGTATTAAACATGAAAAGATGTCGTTGATTCTGTTCTTTTCTTCTTTCTGCCATTGCTAGTAACTGTATGTATTATTTACTACAATTCAGAAATTAAAAAAAGTCCGCCCCAACCGGGAATCGAACCACGGATCTCCCGCATTCCAGACAGGCGTCTTAACCACTAGACCATCAGGACGGGTACATTTTAAGCTCTGAATTGTAGTTGCATTATACATCTGAATGGATGGAACAGTACTGCAACGAATATCTGCTGCCTTTGAACCTTTGGTTGCCTTTGGTGGTCAGTTCAAAGGCAGCAGATATTTGTTGCAGTACTGTTCCATCCATTCAGATGTATAATGCAACTACAATTCAGAGCTTAAAATGTACCCGTCCTGATGGTCTAGTGGTTAAGACGCCTGTCTGGAATGCGGGAGATCCGTGGTTCGATTCCCGGTTGGGGCGGACTTTTTTAATTTCTGAATTGTAGTAAATAATCTAGGTGCCCGTTAGGGCGCCGCAGCCAAGCCGCGGTGCGCTACACACTCAAGCACCTTATACACCAAGCAGAGTTGGGGTGATTTTGAGGTGTTACCCAGCCGTCATGTAACGTGATGTAAACTTGAAAACTATCACAATCGAGGGGATTTAGGTACCTGACAACATATGCCAAATTTTATTGGGGTACGACCATTCCTTCTTGGTGAAAAAATGGCTTGAAACATGCTCAAAATCACTTTAAGGATGTTAGCTACTACTGCTACTGCTACTACTACTACTACTACTACTAACATCTAATTCGTCAGTTTCAATCGGCCCGCGATTCTGACCAGACGGGTGGGGCTACAATGTTCATATTTTACATGGACATTAAGGTTATAGTAATATAGTCTCTTTTGAAAAAAAAAGTTGAAAAAGTTTGTTGGAAGGCTTCCAAATAAAGGTTTTAAAATAAGCCTTAAACACTAGGCATACAATCAACAAGTTACTATAGTAACTTGACACTTGTTGACGGTATAAGCAGAGTTAGGCGGGAAAGTGCGATACGTAAACAAATGGCGGACATTTAAAATTTTTCTTCTTTGTGTGGAACGAGAAAAGGTGTCATTATACTCTCATAAAACAAATCAGAAACCGTCCCTGGCCTAGGCCCAGATGTAGAAAATTATTTATAATACAACAGTGTAGGTCTAAAGTTCCATTAGGCTATAGGACTAGATAAATAAATACTTACACTACATGTTTGACAAGCCCTAGACCTTTCTTAGCCAACCCTAGGCTAGCACAACCTTGTTCTGACACACATCCCGTACAAATAACTAGTTTTGATTACCAAAAGCCTAATGCAGATAAACAATGGTATGATAGTCCTAGGCTATTCCTAAATTTACGGCAATAATAAGCCTTTCCTTTTCTTTTAATAAACTCACGCAATCTCCTGTCACTTTTAATGAAAATGTATAACAAAAGATGGTGAAAATTTTCAATATTCATTTGATTATCTGATGATTTACATGGCTGTGGATGCAGTGAAATAGGTGTCAAATAACATTAGTTGTGCGTTTGTTGTTGCATGGGAAAGTTTTAATTGGCCGTGAGTTGCCTAGACTTAACCAGTCCTTATACCGTCGTTATACCATGGTTATACTACCTATACCCAGGATGTACATGAATCCGGGTCTAGATATTTTACATCCTATTGTTATTGCTAATACCATAGAAATCAAATTAACTTCAATAAAATTATTATATTTTAACAAATAATTTTGCAATGGAACTTGAAAAAGTAATTCCTAACACACATAACAAAAACTTGTAGAAATACAGCCAAACCTTACACACTCAAAAGGAATGAGATCTAAAAAAAGGGCCAAGCTCATCTACCTTTCCACATTTGCGCATTCTTAATTCATAAACGTACAGTGTCCCATAACAGCATCCTCGAAAAGCTTGGCAAAATAGAATTTGCGATTATTAATTTAAACGTAATAGTTTATCCAAGTTCTTTTTTTCTAATTAATTTAAACGAAAAACGTAATACTAATAACATGCAAATTCTATTTTGCCAAGCTTTCGAGGATGCTGTTATGGGACACTGTACGTTTATGAATTAAGAATGCGCAAATGTGGAAGGGTAGATGAGCTTGGCCCTTTTTTTAGATCTAATTTCTTTTGAGTGTGTAAGGTTTGGCTGTATTTCTACAAGTTTTTGTTATGTGTGTGTATCAGTTACACCTACGGGAGTGTTTCCCGACTAAACAAATCGAGAAATAACTGTATGTAGTCATGGCATGGCAAATTGTTTTATTTTGGCATATTCTGTTCTGTCAAAATCTCGAGATTCAAAAGTGCAATGCAATCTTGCCAACTGTGTGATGAAATGTTAGATTTGCTTTGCAAAATATATATAGCTTCTGTAGAGACACCACTAGTTCGAGTTAAACAGAGATTTGAATTAACAAAGGTTTATGTGGTACGTACGTAACTTCTAAGCTGCAATGTTTGAGAGAACTCGTTCCATGTCCAGGTTCCTGTTGGAACGCCGGGCTGATCCGCTGGTGCGAGACGCGGAACAGAACGTCGCTCTGCACTGGGCAGCGTTTGCCGGAAGTGTCGACATTACCGAGATGTTGCTCAACTACGGCTGCGAGGTCAACAGCGTCAACGTTCACGGAGACTCGCCCTTGTAAGTTTGCAAAAATGGTGGTCGGGTGGTATATTTTATGTGTTTTTTTAATTATCATTTTTGTATAAACCAGATTTATAATTTGTTTTATTTGTATTGATTTTGCTTGGCTTATCATAACTTGTCACTTCAAATACAGTGTAGCCTACTTCCACGCGTATTTAAAAAAAAAAAGTAAATTGGCCGTTATGTGTAGCAACTTGTCAATACTCAATAGTATTTATTTATAGTGTTGTTTGTTATGATAGAATGCCTATTGGCTAGGCTAGTGTCACACACACTGTATTTATTCATAGCATACTTAATAAAATTCTAGTGATGAGAATAGACATTATTCGATGGCATAAAGCTGAGCTTACCTTCCATTTATTTTTTGGAGTCAACTTTGTGTCTTTCCTTAAGAGGGAGGGATAGTAGCAAAATTATAATCACGCCAAATTACAGTTTTTTCGTGATATCTCGAGAACGATGCAAAATATCTAAAAACTGATTGCAGACAGCCCTGTGGTTTTGTTAGAGCAATATAATGCAAGAAAAAATATTCAAATATAATAATCGGTGCGGTTTGTATAAGATATGCATTTAATTAATTAAATATATCAAATAAAAAACTTAATTACCATCACATTACAATATTTTTTCGTACAGGCTATAGTTCTCCCAAAACCACAGGGCTGTCTGCAATCAGTTTTTAGATATTTTGCATCGTTCTCGAGATATCACGAAAAAACTGTAATTTCGCGTGGTTTTAATTTCGCGACTATCCCATCCTCTTAACGTTGTGAGCTTTTGACAACTAAGCTGTTGATAATTTATTTTTATTTTTAAGCATGTGAGTTACATGACAGCCGTACGATTATAGTTATTGTTTCCCTCTCTCAGGCACATCGGCGCTCGTCAAAACATGTACCATTGCGTGCTGCTGTTGTTGATGCGAGGCGCCAAGGTCACGGTGAAGAACAAAGCTGGGGATTCCCCGGTTGAGTGTTGCACTGTTAAACCATCTGATTGTCACACGGTCATCAGCCTCAACCTGCAGCTTCAGGCTGTAACTCAACACCCGGCACGAAGGCTACTCACCAAGTAAGTATTCTGCCGGTCGCAAGCCTACCTTTTGTTGCCACTGCTGGCATTACAAACTCAGTTGGGGAGAAGCGTAGCACGTTACTTGTGTCATGCTACCTTTTAACTGTAGGCCTAGTGGAACCGGTAGCGTGCTATTTTATTTATGTAGCATATTGTAGCTGTAGCATGCTATATTTTTTGTAGTGGTAATGATGTTTTATTTTATGGATTTATGGATCATAATTTATATATCCAGTACAATGACATTAATAAGCTTTGCGTAGCAAAGCGCTAGACGCTCAGTCTCCTATTCTTCACCCCGAGCGGTAGCGTGCCGATTAGAAGCCATCATGAAAGGGGAAAATCATTTCCCTGCCACATAGATACCTCAGCTCGTTGGCTAATCTGCCAATTTAAATGGCTGTGGAGTTGTTTGTTGTTGAGTGGATGGGCAAGCACCGCTGTCTGTATGTAATTATGCACAAATTTACGTTCATTTAGAAAGCTGTTTTTCCCCTTTCATGATGGCTTTCTATTTGCTATTCTGCCCCATGGCACACGATTTCTAGCATTTATATTTGAATGTCATTGATTCCACATTCCTTGACTTGTGGATGGGCCTTAGTTTAATTCTTCAGCGACCATTCAGAGAGCACTAAATTAATCCGTCGTTAGAAGTGTTTCCACACGAAGATAGCGTCAGGTGAACCAACGGCATTATGTCTACGTTAGAGAACTGTTACACGTCCAACATTGTTGTTGACCGCACCATCACATCTCTTCAAAGTTGCCGTTGCACAGACAGATGCACAAGTGCCAACTGCCTGTGTGCAAACATCAGTTTAAAGTGTTGGTACGATTCCGAAGGGAGACTTTTGCCAGACTTCAACTTTGCAGGTTAGTTCGGGTTCAAATCAATAGGTATGTTGCTAGAATGTAGTAGTACTGTAGCTTGAACAAATACATACACATTCATTTTATTTTATTCTTTTGATGAATTCCTACCCCTTCTCCTGAGTTTTGTAAAATATGTATTTATAAAACTAATTTGTATGTATTAAACTATTAATATTGTGTTTAATTTGTATTGTTTGTGTTAATTCCTATATGTGTATGTAGATGTACCATGTATTTGGTTTAATAAAATAAACAAAATTATATTTACCAACCTAACAATAATCTAAATTTGTACACTTGCCAATCTAGTATTTTTGTTGCCAATTTGCAATTGTTGTACCTACTAGGAAAACGCTTAAGTCCCGCCGCGTTGTTGGATGAGCGTAATTGGTGCATTGAGCTGCCATGTGTTATGTGAATTTTCTGTTCTGTGAAAAAATCATTACTAAGTTGATGATTTTTTTTTAAATAATTTAAAATAAATAAAAAATAAACTTTAGTTTTTAATTTTTTTAATAAATCGTAATTTTAAAAAAGAAAAAAAAACGTAAAATTTCGATTTCCATAAGAAATAATTATTCGATTGTGCTCAAATTTTACACGAATATATGAATTCATAAAATTAAGGTTCTGTGAAAAAATCATTACAATCGGATAAAGAATGTAGGTGTTATTTGTCAAAGAATTGTTTTAAAAAAGAAAAACCCCGTAAAATTGCGATTTTTATGAGAAATAATTATTTGATTGCGCTTAAATTTTCCACGAATATATAAATTCATAAAATAAAGGTTCTGTGAAAAAATCATTACAATCGGACAAAGCGTGTAGGTATTATAAATCGAAGAATTTTTTTAAAAATCGAAAAAAATCGTAAAATTGCTATTTTTATGGGAATTTTTTTTTCGATTGTGCTCAAAAACGTGGCAGTTCTAAGTTCAGAGATTTCGAAGGTCTCAATAAAATTTCATCGCAATCGGAGTATCGGTTTAGCCGGAATCGTGCTAACAAACAGACAAAAATACAAAAAAAAAAAAAAAAGAAAAAAAAAAAAAAAACATTCCCGGGTTTTTTTCTCCAGTGTAGTGAAATGGAATCTTCGCTTCGCTCGCTACGCTCGCTACGCTCATCCAAAAAGTGAAAAGTTATTAAATTTTTACTACTTCTACTATTTGCTATTTCTCATTTAAATATGATATCAAATTATTATGTATGTAGGCCCTATGTATTACTAATAATTAGAGATGGACCGATACCAGGAATTGCCGATACAAATGCCCTGTGTCAACTTTGTACTGGGCAGATTAGACCGTTTTGTTTTCATATCTCTGTGATTTTGTTTTCCTTCTAGTACTATTATACTCGGCAATGGGTTGTCCTTTGCATCCTCTTCCCACTTCCTCCGCACTGACATTGTTCAATTGTGTAATTATTTATTCTCTACCTATGTAAATAAGTTTAAATAACTGTATGTTGATTCGATTGTTGAGTTTGGACCTGGAAAGGATGAACGTATACACATTACACAGTAATATAATAATAAAGCTACTGGCATTATTTAGATGCATAATATTTTCCAAACTGTTCACATGCATTTGCTATGTGTGTTTCAGATCCGCCTATGCTGTTTGAGTGCAACCAAGGGTGCGCATGCAATCGCATCACGTGCCACAATCGCGTTGTTCAACATGGCCTCACGTGTCGTTTCCAATTGTTCCGTACACGTGAGAAGGGATGGGGTGTTCGTACGCTACGTCTCATACCTAAGGGCTCGTATGTGTGCGAGTAAGTAAACATAACGTGAATGAGTAAATTAAGATGACCTATTGGTTGTCTTATGTCTAGTGCTACCGCTGTTATTTGCTTAATATATTTCTCTGTGCTTTTATGTTGTTAACTTGTATCCATGGTCCATTTGACTCGAAAACATTGTTTCTGTTACAGGTATATCGGAGAGATAATTTCCGACTGTGAAGCTGATCATAGAGAAGACGATTCATATCTCTTTGATTTGGACAACAGGGTAATTATTAAAAGATATTATTATAATAATGAAAATATAAATCTTGTACATATTTGATATTTGTAAATAGTAGGCCTAGCTATTTATTTAGTTAGTAACTCTCTCAACTCCAACGGGTGAACAAGGCTGTTCAAGCCGAAACGTTTCATCGTAATGTAATGTGATTTGTGTATATCTATATATTTAAGTGATCTTCAACTCTACACAGCCGCCGAACTCTTTCAAGGTAATCTGTTGGCTCCCAGCCTCTATCAATCTTTCCCCAACAAACACTAAACCAGCCTCTAGACCCTACCAATCCAAGTAAAATATAATTTTGTGATCTCTAATTAATTACCTATTCCTATTCCAGCAACGGCAGGAGGGGCAGCTTTTCTCATGTTGTCAAGGGTCTTGGTTTGAATCCAGGGTAAATCATGGATATTTTGTCTCCCTCCCACCAGAGTTGGGAGGGAAGCCCCCTTATTGGTTGTGCTGACGGTGTGGCTCAGTAGCTTTGTTTGTTTGTCCTGTACCAGGTTCACATATGTACTCCTGGAATCATCCGGATATACGTCATAAAAACGGAAATGGGAGTAATAAGTACACGTTTCCCTCAGTAGGACAAACAAACATACTTGCACCCAGTTTTGACATTTTTGACGAGGCAACGAAGGCCTAGAGCCTATATACCACACGATGATAGGCTAATAGGCTTTGGGCCTAACTATATTTTTCAATATTTTGGCCTAGATAATAGGTTTCTAGTACATTGTTGTGCATAATATTGCTAAACGTCTTTCAAGCAGACCTATCCTAGTTTTAGGTTATGTCGGCCCTGGGCTAAGGTTTGACGGTTGATTAATTGGCATTGTCCCTTTTAAGAAAGGCCGTGAAGATTCATATAATCATTGGGAAAGATATTGCTCGGCCCGGCTTTATCCATTTTAACTTCTAGCTTCTTTCTTAGCTTCTCACTACACCAACCAAGCCACTACAAACTTAAAAAATGGCGCAATATTTTGTCGTTTTACACCCACTCCTGCTAAAGAAGCAGGTGTAAAATTCTTACTCCAGTCGCAGTTGTGGTAACTTACAACAGGACAAAAAAACGTTTCTGGGTTGTGACAGGTACATTTACACCAGGACAGAAAAACGGGTTTTCGTGAAAAACTTGTACCTGGTGTAATTGAAACAGGACAAACAAACAAAGCTAGTATGAATGGTGTGTGAAGTAACCTTGCTGATGACGACAACATGCATGCAGAAATTACTTCTTGCATGGCCCTACCAAAGGTTTGGTTATGTTGTGAGTTTTGTTTGTATGTATGTATGAATGTTTGTGTGTATTTATTTAGTGATTTTTAGTGGCCACCATCCGCCTGACGAGTCCCAGAAGGACGAAACGTGTCGTGGATTAAGGTAACACAAAACTTAAAACTAGCTTGTCATCAGCAGGTGAAAAGTTTTGTCGCCCCCAGCCCTTCAGGCTGGGCTTTATATTCTCTATTCTTTCTCAACCTGTGAATCAACAAACCTAACTTATTCCTACTATTATTAATAACTAGGAAAACGCTTAAGTCCCGCCGCGTTGATGGATGAGCGTTTTTGTCAGTTTTTAGTTTGCGTAGTACCACTTTTCCTTTGCAAGTGCTTTTTAAATGCATTGTAGGTGATTGTTGTCAAGTTTCTATTGTTACTTGTTAATTGTTACTAGGAAACGCTCAGTTGGACGCGTTGATAAGCGAGCACGTGCTATAGCTAGACCCACATTGCACATTTTTTTAAATTTAAAAATTTACGACGTTCGCGTTTCCAGTATTATTTATTATTGCCAAGGTATTTGGGTAAACCCATAGAGAAATAACCGTGTTTAAATCTTTACTTTAAATCCACCGCCATCTAGAGGACCTTGACTCATTGGGAAAAATATTGAAACTCTTTGGTGACAAATAATAGACTGCTTCCTCGAAAGTATTTTGATTACTTCTAGGTGGCAGTGCATTAGAAACTTCGCGCGTCTTTTCGTTGCCATGGCAACGTTACTTTTGTTATAATGTAATTTCCATCTACACTACTTATCGGATCAAACTAAAATTAACATATTCGTGACCGGACGGACATTCTAAATGATTTGGCTATCTCAGATTTTGTCGCCGGTTAGTTTGAAAAAAAAACTTTCGATTAACTTTAATGTAACTTTTTAACTTTTTGAACGATTTTGCCACAAAACTAATGGCATTCAATCGAGAACAAAGCTTGCGGATGGTGAAAATTTCAACTCGATCCGAGCCTCCGTTCGAACGTTATCGCGAGACATACAAACAAAAAAACAAAAAAAACAAAAAAAAAAAAACAAAACCAGTGACTAATTTTTCCGGCAGAGTCAAATGGAAACGCTCGCTTCGCTCGCTTAATAACAAACCTAAAAAAACTCATATTAAAACCTTTATTCCATGGATTCTAGCTAACTTTTTTTTCTTTTTTTTTTCAGAAAGCAATACATCACCAAAACCTTAATGTTCATGTAAAATATTAACGTTGTAGCCCCACCCGTATGGTCAGAATCGGCCCAAATGTCACGAAAATATCGCACTAAATTTTTAAAAAAATCGTAAAAGTAAAATATTCATGAGAAATATTTCTTTGATTGTACTCAAAAACGTGGTAGGTTTAAGTTCAAAGATTTCAAAGGCCTCCATAAAATTTCATCGCAATTGGAGTATCGGTTTTGGCGGAATCGTGTTAACAAAAACACAAAAATACAAATGAAAACAAAAAATAAAAACAAAAAAAATCAAAAAATTGCGATTTTCATGAGAAATAAGTTTTCGATCGCGCCCAAAAAGGTGACAGTTCTAAGTACAGAGATTTTTAAGGCCTCCAGGAAATTTCATCACAATTGGAGTATCGGTTTAGCCGGAATAGTGTTAACAAACACTCAAAAATACAAACAGAAAAAAACAAGAAAATCGAAAAAAATCGTAAAATTGCAATTTTTATGAGAAATAATTTTTCTATCAATTTTTCGTCCCGTGCAGTTCTTAGTTCAGAGATTTAAAAGGTCTCCATAAAATTCCATTGCAAACGGAGTATCGGTTTAGCCGGAATCGTGTTAACAAACACACAAAAATACAAACAAAAACAAAAAATAAAAACAAAAAAATCGTAAAATTGCGATTTTCATGAGAAATAAGTTTTCGATCGCGCCCAAAAAGGTGACAGTTCTAAGTCCAAAGATTTTCAAGGCCTCCAGAAAATTTCATCACAATTAGAGTATCGGTTTAGCCGGAATCGTGTTAACAAACACACAAAAATACAAACAGAAAAAAACAAGAAAATAAAAAAAAATCGTAAAATTGCAATTTTTATGAGAAATAATTTTTCTATCAATTTTTCGTCCCGTGCAGTTCTAAGTTCAGAGATTTAAAAGGTCTCCAGAAAATTTCATCGCAAATGGAGTATCGGTTTAGCCGGAATTGTGTTAACAAACACACAAAAATACAAACAAAAACAAAAAATAAAAACAAAAAAAATCGTAAAATTGCGATTTTCATGAGAAATAAGTTTTCGATCGCGCCCAAAAAGGAGACAGTTCTAAGTGCAAAGATTTTCAAGGCCTCCAGAAAATTTCATCACAATTAGAGTATCGGTTTAGCCGGAATCGTGTTAACAAACACTCAAAAATACAAACAGAAAAAAACAAGAAAATCGAAAAAAATCGTAAAATTGCAATTTTTATGAGAAATAATTTTTCTATCAATTTTTCGTCCCGTGCAGTTCTAAGTTCAGAGATTTAAAAGGTCTCCAGAAAATTTCATTGAAATTGGAGTATCGGTTTAGCCGGAATCGTGTGGACAAACACACAAAAATACAAAAAGAAAGAAAAAAAAAACATTCCGGATTTTTTTTCTCCAGTGTAGTGAAATAGAATCTTCGCTTCGCTTGCTACGCTCATCCAATAATTTTAGAGAAATTTAACATTGACGGGATGCTTTGTCGCGTCATAGTGGTGGATAATTTACATTATTCTAATATTCTTATATCGGGTTGCGAAAGTATAGCTTGTTGACTACTACTACTACTACTACTAATACAGTAATAATAATGATTAATGAATAATGATATATTTTAACACCATGTGTGCGGGCGCATATGACAACCCTCCTGTCTGTCTGCACTATACCTAAAAACTAAAAGTCATTGGCTTCTGGTAGTGTTACTACAATACATTTTTTTAAACTATTTGTTTTTATAATGCAAAATAAGTGCCAATTGGATTTTGTGAAAAGGTTACAGCAATACACATATTTGGTGTATGGCACCATACAGAATGTAAACATTTACATTTAGCGTGGCTCCCGCACTATGTGATTACTAGGTGTACTGTACTGTAAAAGGTACATACAATTTATGAACCCATCGTTCTACTAGGTACAAAAAATGTCATTGTTATCATCATCTATTGCAATATCCTGCTTCTAGCAACCAAATGCTCCCACTTATTTCTTTCCTCCCATTAGTTTCCTGTAAAAACCATCTCAAACTTCCTTCCTTACACCCAGCATTTCTCTATTGGTCGTGTTCTTGATCTTGTCTATTCTTGTCTTACCCACTGTCCTTGGGAATCTCATTTTTGCTGCTTGTATTTTATTCTCTCCTCTTTTGCCCATAGTTCAATGTTTCCTCTGCGTAAGTTATAATTGGAATGAAGTAGTCTTATGTAGAGTCGTCTTGCACTGGATAAGTACCCCCCTATCATACACTAGGCCTTACACACACTTATAAAATGTACAACATGTATGCTTATTCATCAAGTGTGCAGAGCAGCATTTTAAGTACTAGGCAGTCTAGGCCTATTATATAACTAACAATATTTTTTCTTGTAGGATGGCGAAACCTTCTGCATCGATGCTCGGCACTATGGTAATGTTGCTCGCTTTATCAATCACATGTGCGTCCCGAATCTGATTCCCGTACGAGTGTTCATTGATCACCAGGACCTCCATTTCCCACGCATCGCGTTCTTTGCCAACCGAGATATACAACCCGACGAAGAGCTTGGGTTAGTACGATCGCATATAGAACGCAAACAATTATCTTTGCAACTGAAGTTGGAGAATGAAGATTGGTAGACAGTTGTTGTAGGTACTTGCATGCCAATTGCTTCGAGGCCAAGATAATTAAAATTAAGTCTTGCTGTACAGTATTATTTTATTACTCAAAATGAGCCTACGAATTTGTGGGTTTTATATTTCAATTGTCTCTAAACAGATTAGAATTATATTGTTTAGTTTATGCGTTCTTCTTTTCTGCTTTGCAAGACCAATTAATAGATTATATATTAATTATTAATCAGATTCTATTAACATTTTTTAGTTGCAACTAACATATTATAAAACAGATTGCTATTGCTATGTTAACTGGCTCCAATGGTTAAATCTTGGAGAGGGCATAGTTGTTACCTATGTTTTGTTTTTGTAAACTGAGAATGTTTTACTGTGCCATATTTTGATCTACTATAAAGTGCTATACTCTATTTATATTTTCTATTACCATTTTTTGTAGAAAGTAAAATCTCTATAGTTGATTCAACTGCCCGGGCAATGAACACATTGGTTTGTCCTTTGTCATCAAGTGTTTTTATCGACGGCTAATGTTTGATCCATAAATTTTGTCCACGGTTTCCACATATTGAATTGAAAATAAGGTAGACTTGTCTCTTATCTGGCATAAATAATAAAACCGGGCGTCCGTTGTACTGGCTGATATCGAATACTGTAGATGAACCAAATAACATTAATACAAGCTAATTTATGCATTTTGAAGTCAATGTATAGTTGGAATCAACACTAGTATATTCTTATTTGCTACACATTTCTGTATCAAGTAGAAAACAATGGTAATTGAACCATTGAATAAATAAAGCAGTTATGTAAAATGTTGAACTTGAATGATTTTAATTTAATTAGGGTATGCTGTGAAGCCCAGGGTGGCTGTAGTGTAGGCCTAGACTAAAATTATAGTATTTTGTTGAATATTGGTTTTGTTCCTATCATTTTGTTACATCAATTTAGGCTTAGGCCTACATATTAACATAGTATTTATAAGAATGTTAAGATAAATATAATAAAATATTATCTACCGGTACTTTTATACTAATGAACAATAACCAAGGATATGCTTTGTAATAATTAGGTAGGCTTACCTATCCACCCACTATAGTTCTCACTTCTCAGGCATGCTCGTTATTAGTCTTAACGATGTTCCTACATGGCAAGAACAAAGTTTTGCTTAATTAATGCATGGCTATGCGAATGTTACGTAAAATAATGGAATTATTTTTATTAAAAATATATATTTATAATAGAACAGCAGTTGTACTGCACAGTGCTATTACATATCTGCCTGTCTGTTAGTGTGAATAATTGTTTAAATAGTTTTGAGAATTAGCTTTGCTGATGAAAATATGTGATTAGTTTTATTTAGTTGTCCTCTTATGTAAATCAGTTTTTCCTTTTTATAACTGGATTGGATATATACATTAAATAAATGCAGAATTTATTTTTAGCTTAACTCTACCACTGGTTTGGTTGTGTAAAGTAACTTTTGTTTTTGTCTAGCTAGCTGATTTTTTTTTAGTATACTATCGTCCGCGTGGTGAGTCCGTAATTTGAATATAATTTGTGATTCTGAGGTTATGCCCGTCCCCAAACAAATGAAATAAATATTCTGCTCTTTTATTTATTTCCCCTTTCGTTCTAATAACTTCAGGCATCTTTAGGCGATTTGTTTGGTCAAGGGCATCGCCTAAATCAACAGCTCATTGAAGACAAATACCAAAAAAATAAAATTGTCTTTGCGGTATAGCTAATTAATATTATTATAAAATGTTTTCGTTCGTCGTCTTGCATTCAGAAAGTATGTAAGTAAGCCTGTCTCCGATGGAAAACCAGATACTGCATGATGGCCTTATTAGGGCATATTGTAAGAAAAGACTCTTGCATAGTTGGTAGTTGTTTATGTCACAGACATAATAGCCTAATAGGTACAATGTATACAACATAGGGTAGTGTTTCAACATATATTTGATACTTTTTTTAGTTATAGCCGGTTAGTAGTTTTGTTTTTGTGTAATGGTAGGCCATAATAATGCTGCAAATCTGCCATAATACAGACCTAATACATTTCTGTATGGTGTCTATTTTTAAATTTGTTATTGTTTTTGTCGTTACTTTTGTGCATTTGCAAGTTTTTGAAGTTGTAGGCATGTATTACATCAAATGTATTAGTACTTTGAATATACTGTATTACATGTATAAATAATTTGAATGCCTATGTGTGTGCATACCATGTTTGATAAATTGTAGCATGGTTCTGGGGAAAATATAGTTTTATTTTATTTTATTTTAGGAAATCAAAACAATTACCAGAAAGAAGAGAAAATGTTCTATAATTTGTTATTTTAAACTAGTTTTCCAGTTGAATACAATGCTGGAATATTTTTATTACTACTACGTAATTAACTTCTAAGTCGTAGTCGTCAATGGCTTGCATTGTTTGACCACAGGTTAATATTTACCAAAAAAATGTAAAGTTTGTTTACTCTTGACTCTCGCCCAGAGAAAACTTAATTACACAGTATACATTTGTCTTTGTTCGCTTGCACATGAGAGCAACGAAGAAAATAAAGTTTTCTTTTACATTCTCTAGGCTACATTACCACGATGTGTTTGAATTGAATCATTAATCATTATGCATATGTGTAGCTTATTATAATGTGTCCTCATCATTATTAAAGTATGCACACCTGTATAATTATTTTGATGTGTTCTTTCTTCTTTATCATCATCATTCATCAGTCATCACCATTTCCCAATTCTAACAGGTCAGCTTTGGTTTTGCAACCAAATTTCTCCACTCTTTCTGTCCTCCCACAATTGCATCTCTTCCATCTTTTCCCAGCTCTTCTTGCCTCTATAGGTCTCCTTCCTTAGCCTCCCCCACCTTCTTCTTCCTTCTTCAATACTTCTTTCATAAATTCTCTTGGGCATCCTCTCTTCCGCCATTTGTTTCAGATGCCCAAACCATCTCAACGATGTCCATCCCATCCTGTCGCCTAACTTATCTACACTGAGCATATCTAATGTCTGTGTTTCTGATTCTGTCCCTTCTTGTATTGCCGACTGTGCTCCTCAGGATTCTCATCTCTGCTGACTATCTAGTTTCTTCTCTATCTTTCTTGTTATCAATACTATTAAATTTCACTCCCTGTAGGATATAAGGTACTAAATATGTGTTCTCAACTATATTTAAGTATGTACTCCCATCTCTAAAAATGTACCTAGGCCTATATAACAAATTAACTGCTTTTGAGCTTTTCATTTTCCTCCCTATATAATTGAATAGGATAGATGTTAAATAAATAGATCTGACTGAATTCGAATATAATTATTAAAGTTATTGTTTGTGTCCAGTTTTGATTATGGGGAGAAGTTCTGGATCATCAAGTGCAAGTCCTTCACGTGTACGTGCGGAGCGGAACAGTGTCGCTATTCCGACACGACGATCCAACAAACGCTGGACAACTATAACCGGCGGATGCTGCTGGAAGACAGTCTTCAGTCGTAGACAGTCCTTTATGTATAGCCTGACGATGGCTTCCGGCTGTCAATATTGACGAGTACAGAACCTTGGAATACTAGAGTACCTTACTCGTGATTGTATTTTATCAAGTGTGAGTGAAACTCACTTTATTTATGTATTGACAATGATAGAGGTAGGTACAGGTACTACGTAATAACCTTCCACGTGAAACTGGGTGTTCACCGTAATGAAATGCTATCTCATTTTAAAGTGGTGTAAATAATAAAATCAAAACCAAAGTATTGTTGTATTCAAATTTTAACTTGGTCTCTTTCATAGAAGAGTGTTCTCCGCTTTACAAACAAAATCTTCTCTTGACAATATAATTTTTTGTAACAAATTCAATTGTTTGCTATTTGGTCATGATGTACGTGGGCCTACTTGGGATGTAAGTTTATGACTAAATAATATTTCATTTTGTTTTGTGTTCCTAAACTTTCGACAACAAGTGAAAGTCTTTTTGTGCACATGTTATTGGGAGCGTAGCGAGCGTAGCGAGCACAGCGAAGATTCCATTTCACTACACTGGAAAAAAAATCCGGAATGTTTTTTTTTTTTTTTCTGTCTGATCTTTCTTCTTCGTATTTGTCTGTCTGTTAACGATTCCGCAACGATACTCGTTGCGATGAATATTTATGAGGCCTTCGAAACTCTGAACTAAGAACCTGCTCGACGTTTTTGAGTCCAATCGAGAAATTATTCTCATGAATCGCATTTTACAGATTTTTCGATTTTAAAATTTCTTCGACTTATAACTCCTACTCTATCGTTGTAATGTTTGTTCACAGACCTTAATTTTATGATTGATAATTCTGTGAAATTTGAGCGTAATAAAATAAATTTCTATGAAAATCGCAATTTACGATTTTTTCATCTCATGCTTATAACACTACTGCTCTTTCCGATATAATGATTTCTCCGAACCTTATTTAAAATAATATATTCGTGTAAAATTTGTGCTAATGAATAATTTTTTATGAAAATTTCAATTAGTTTTTTCCTTTTTAAAATTACGATTAATAAAAAAATAGTACTTTTGGATTTAATTGATTTAATTTAAAAAAATTTCACAATTTGATTTTTTCACAAACAGCAGAACCGCAAAACATGCAGCTCATTCACATTACGCTCATCCACACGCGGCGGACTAGCGTTTCTATGACTAAAATATCGACTACAGTAGTTGTTTTATTGGCCATTGTAAATTGTTATTATTTAGTATATATAATAATACAGCTTTGTACATAGTAGACTTTGGCTACTGTGAAAAGTGTAATGTTTTTTTTAAATAGTGTTTTTATTAGTGACATTTGAAATAGATGTCATACACCCAGTTATTTATTTGCCCCTAAAAGTTACTGTAATAGTAATTATTTATTACTGTTGTCATGTGCCAATAAGACTGATTTAGGAATTATTTTCCTTACATCACTCATTTTAACGATCATCTAGAATTAAGTTCATTTAGATCGTTGGGACTGGCAAACATCTAGCTTTAAAAGTGTTTTACTAGGCAATCCAGGTGGCTGATTTAGAGCTCCTTTATGTGATCTAGTGCATTGTTTCATGTTATATGATGTCATCATAGGTTGTAGTTGCCAATATTGGCACAAGTAAAGAAAGTGTGTACGTCTGCCTATGTCAATTTTGTCAAGTGTTTACTAATATGGAGATTTCCTCACCTCTCTCAAGCCAAGTACATGATTGATCTTCTCATTCTTCTGACCTAGTCCACCCAGTCTTACTTAACTTCGTATCATGGTGCCAGCCAAGCAATACCTACCCTACTAATCATACTGTATTGACAACAATGTTTTGTATTTATTCAAAACAAAATAGTGTAACTGTACTATTAAACTGTTTTGTTTTTTCAGTCATAAAAACTCAGCCTTTGCCAAAGTCTATAACATAATGCATACTATCTGTTCCTTGTAAGCAGTTGGAAGCTACACACAACATCGTACTACATTTGTTGATTTCCACAACACAGTAATATAGTAGTTAGTTAGCAATCTGGATTATAGAAGAATTACGCCCGTATTTCTCATATCTTATCCATACTACTTAAAAGTTAAAAAATTAGTAATTTCTTGCCTTAGTTTAATCATCATACAAGTTTCTCAATATGGATAGTCGGGAAACACTCCCGTAGGTGGAATTGTTAATATTTAATACAATCCAGAAATTAAAAAATCCATCCCGATCAGGGTACGAACCCGAGTCTCCCACTTTCCGGGTGGACGCATTAGCCAACTAGACCACCGAGACGGTAGCTATTCAACTTCTGTATTGTCGTTACAATATAGAACTTGAATGGATGGAACAATAAAGCATCGAAAAACTGTTGCTGTTGAATTGACCAAACAAACATATTTATAATGTCATTTACCTTACGCAGGTATGAGCGAGGGTACCCCGATCGGGATGGATTTTTTAATTTCTGGATTGTATTATATATCATACAAGTTATTCTTGAAATATTGTCAAATCCTCAAAACTTATTTGTCAATTTCACATTTGTTCATAATTTTATATCAATCACCATATTTTTTTGTGTGGAACAATTTTAATTTGCCAACTGTGACTTGATTTGGGGTCAATGTGATAATAATATTGTATGTTTACCAGTCCTACGGCTAGAAATGCTGGTTGCTTCCTTATTTACATAAATCTCCTGGTCTATTAAATTATTTCCCTAAACCTATTAGACTTTTAAAGATTAATTAACTAACGTTAGTACCAACTTCCCGAGTTTGAATGTTTTTTTAAATCCAAATATATTTATTGTAGTAGCTGCTTTGCTTGTAATACTGGTGGCTTTACCCCAATTTGTATGTTTGGCTGTTGTAATGTACTACATAAACATAGGTAATCTAGATAAATGCTTACCATTGTTCAACGGTAGGCCCTACTATACTACAATCATGAGTTAAGGCTTTCCATTGCAGGGGTGATAACTTAGTAAGGCACCACATATTTGTAATTTTATAATGTCAAAACGCAAATCAAGACATACGGGTCTTGATTTGAGATCTTCACGTGTGGATAAACTCAAAAGATGTGGTTTCGAGGACTGAATGGTAAACGGGGCAAGGTTTTTTTCTCCAAACTTTCAAAGAGTTTGATATATGGGACAATTTGATGCACTTTTGTAAGCATTAAATATGTTTTGCATGCAGTTTAGTTGGCACCTGCTTGAATTTTTGATACGAAATTAGCTGTAAACTTGCCCGTTTTCTACATCACCATCCGCACCAACTTGTTACATTCTATTTAATTTTCACCAGTATCTTTTGTTTCCCCCTGTTCTTACACCACTCTCCCTGTGTTCACTGTGATGTGTTCCTGGCAAAACACGATGTTCGTCAATGTTTAGTGTTGCACCATATTTTTGCATTTTCCGTAAAATGATAGTTGATTTTAATCCAGATGCGTGTTCTTGTTAACTCCTAGTGTAGCCTACTTATTGCAAACTAGCAATATTAAAGTTAGCCAGAAGTCAACTCTAGGTTTAATTTATAGAATTTAATTTTTTGTGGGCCCTTTAATTTATGTTCTTTTATTTTTTACTAGGCTGGTAATTAATAATTCTGGTGAATGTACTGTAAATCACTGTTGTTTCTTATCAATTGACTAGCACTAATCACTGTGTATCAATCACTAAATGACTTCACTAGCCTAAGTACTCGTAGTCTATTGGTTACGCGGTGCGTGCCAATTGATGATGAATGATGATATGTAATGTTTTACGTGCCATACTTTTTTAGTTAGTGGTGCTACTATTGATGGGGAGTGATGATTATATACAGTTGAAAAGTTAATTCATCCAAAATTGAACTGCATTTAGAGATTGAAATATGTACTCTCATTCAAAATGGTTTATTCCATAATGTTCTGAAGAATAATTATGTTTAAAACTTTGTTATAATTCATTGTCATAGTAATATAAATTGTAAATTAAGTCATTTTTGTAATAAGTTATTTTTTCTTTTGACTATCCAGTACCCTAAGCTAAGTGTATGTCTGAAATCGTTTTTCGACTGCTACCCTGCTAAAAACTTGCCTGCTCTGTGCTAGCCTGCTTACACCTCGCCTACTCAGCGATTTTGTCAACAACTTCTCCAAGCCTGCTTATCATGGCTTCCCACTGCCTACTTAACGGACATACGTTTTTAAGTCGCTCTCAAAACCCTCCCGCGAGAAGGCGGTAGCTTGAGTCTTTTTTATAAATTTGTAAACAAACAAACTTTCTTGTGTTTGTTAGTCCATGTGCGTTGTATCTCTCGTTTTTGGCTTGTCATAGGGTCTAGACCTAGCATAACCTCGTTGGTCAAGGTCAAGAAGTTAAAAATAAATTTAAAAACATCAAATATATCATAAAACATTCAAAATGCTACATTTTGGCTGGCTAGGCCTAGGTCTAGGCTACCCTACGCTAGGCCTAGGCCCACCTTTACCTAGCTATGCCCTAGGGCCTCGGCCTAAAACATGCATTTAGTTGTTTGAATTCCTGACACTGCTAATTTTCTACGTGGTAAGAAAATAATTCATTAAATATCAGATCCTAGGAACAATTTAAATTAATTAATTACAATCCTGCTTGCATTTCACTTCTTTGCATTCGGCCATCTTGTAGTAGGTGAAGTAGGCTCGCAAGCATACACTTTCGGCGACTACGCTCGGGTGCTAACCAAGTAGACTTCCGATGCCTACTTGTGACATTTCGACGCCAACTTCATCACGTGACTTCCGGCTAACGAGTCGACTTAGCCAAGCAGACTCGCTCAAAAAGTCGATTACAGACGCTCCCTAAGTCAATTTCAATTCCAAAATACATGTAGCTCATTTTTGTTACAGAATAAAGTACGTAGTTTTAAAGTCAACTTCTCCCTCCCCCACTTTGGCTCAATTTCATGTGTTCATTATTTTATATGGTGTCTTTAAAGGGACAATTCCACAACGATTTTTTTGTGTACGTTAATGTGAATATGGTATGTCCTTAAAAAATTTATTTCTTTGGATTTTCAACTGGTCTGTGTAATAATATGTCAGAATTTGTAGTCAATGAGTACATTATAAAATCCTCTACTTATTATTTCAATGTTATATTTGTGTTGCACATGTCTGTGTCACACTGACATCCAATAAAAGTACTACAAAATTTGATTTGTATTTTATTCAGTCTACTATGTGATTATAACATATTTTAAACAAAGTAAGGGCCTAGGTACTAGTGATGACATCGGGTAGTAAATATTGGAGTCGACTCCGGAGCCTTTGGAACCGGGTAGGAGTCGACTCCCCGATCCGCAATAATTTTTTTTTTTAAATGATTTTTTTTGCAAAAGTTTTTTTAGCCCACTACTCTAGTTGCACAACGCTGTCCGGCCGTTCCCCCCCCACCCTCGATGGGCACTGTTAACTTTAATGTTTTGTGCCCTAAAATCCCCAATAACTAACTCCCCCGCTAGCTTGCTTGTCTCTTGGCCCGGCCAAGACTCTCGCTGATGTTTTATGTTTACGTTTTGAGATATGATAACGACTAACGAGACAACAAGTGCAATCTCATTCAATTTATCATTAAAAAAATTTAAAAAAAAAAAAAAATTTTTGGGGTCGACTCCTTGAAAATGGAGTCGACTCTGATAGGAGTCGGGTACCCGAGTACCCGATGTCATCCCTACTAGGTACTAATGCATGTGTTTTTAATTTTAGTTCGTGGCATGTCAAAAAATCAGCTCTCAGAAGTCTGAAATGGCCTACGAACTTCTTGAAGGAGTTAACACGGTGGAATGCGTACATAGATAATTGTCATCAACTACATACATTGTAGTATAACCAGAAGTAGGCCTAATGCTTCACTGTAGAACCACCAGTATGATTCAAAGACAAGCAGAGCAAGTTAACCTAATCCCTAATACTAATACTAATTAATAATAGTTAATACGATAATACCTATGAACTCACATTTTTCCATTAAATAAAGACTTACAATTGGGCTTTGCACGCAAAGCTTTTTGCAGTTGCAGGTCGCGCCACCGTAGCATTTAAATACTGTAGAGTAATATTACGGTATTTGACCGTAGTACCAGCCCTAACTGTTATGAATCATCAACATAGGCCGTGACTGAATGACTTACTCTGTATAGTTCTTTTGGCACGACAGCGTGGATCATCTAGACTGGTCTTGTACCGTACTACGGTGGCGCTTCGAGTGTCAGAAAGGGGCAGTACAAAGCCCAATTGAAACAAAATGGGCCTATCAGTTCTTATGCTGGTACAAGATGGTCAACCCTAGTTGGTTTTGAAGGAAATGTTGGGTTGGTCAAACCCAACATTTTGAGGGTTGAACTAAAATTGATTGCGGTACCGGTACAACAAGTTTGAAGTAAACCTGATCTTCAGTTAATTATTATTAATGTTGATGTGTTAATGCCCACCCCTTTGCGTTAAGTTTAAGTAATACTCGTTATACTAGAATTTGATATGGATATTGGTTTATGTAGTAAATTGTGTCTGGATGGTTTATTGTAATTTGTAGGAATTGCAAGGCAGCAAAACTTGCTGTTGTTCTTTGCTTCCTTCAATAATGGTGTAGGTGCCATGCACATGAATATTCAAACTTTTGAGGGAGCAAGACCCCACTTCCCTCATTCAGAAAGGCCACCAAAAACATTCTGTATCATCCTTGTTGAAGGAATGTGTCTTTAAAATAAGTCGTGTTCGTTTTTTATCATGAAATGTGCAACAGGTACAGATGGACGGACAGAAAAGTGATACATATTTCACACAACAACACAACAACTTTTAAAAAAGCATGTGTATATTTGAAATGTATTGTAAAAATTGTTTATTATAATAGGTATGCTTGACAGTTTTAGCTGCAGAGACCATAATAAATGTGTTAATAAATCCAAAGTGATGGAACATACACACAATGTAGTGTTGGCACCGGTGGACAGATCAGTTCTTATTAAGATACTTGACCTATTTGAATAAAAATAGATCTCTGATACTGCAACTGAAGGCTACAATATAAAAATTTGACAAAACAATACACTCGAGAAACAATTATTCTAGTTTCGAAACTCTAGATGCAAGAATGGCATAAAAGTTAATTATGTGTTTGTGAATTGTTCACTAGACACTTGAGGCAACTCGAAAATCATCACAGCTCGGCTTCGCATATAAACGGGAACACTTCGGTGATACTGACGTCAGCGTAGAGTCCCGACCGATGCATACTCCCGAAGTCTGACGGTCCTGGGGCGTTGTTCTCTCCTGGGTAGATCTGGGAGTAGCCGCTCTGCTCCAGGGGCACACCTGGAAGAAATGTATTATTATCATCATAGTCATTAGATGTTCCCATCCACCAAACCATTGTTTAGGCAAAACAGAATGGCATGAAAATGTCCCCAAAAGCAATACGCTGCATGGAGTATTTATGTGCACCAAAAACATTTGCAATTCCAGGAATAAAGTTGGTGGGGAAAATTTTTAGCTACGTATTTGTTTCTCAAGTGCCAATGAACAATTTTAATTAAAACCAAACTTTTATGTTGTATCAAATGGTTGGTTAACTTTTCTTTAGAGGAGTCCTTTGAACCTTGGGACAAGCCACTGAAATATTCCATATTATATTGTGGGATTTGAGTATTGAGCAACGATAGCTTGCCCTATAGTATCTATTGTAAAATTTGAGCATTGTAATTCTATAGCTGCTAATATTGCAATTACAATACAATGTTTTTAAATCCATGTATGATATCTTTTAAAATCAACCATTTTTTTAGGATGAAAATAGTCGTATCACAAAACAACCAAGAAAAACTTGCCGAATAATGTGAACCACTCTGCGTGTACCCCCATCTCCAGCATCCCGGTCATGAACCAGTTTCCCAGAGTTGGGATGTCGGGCGAGGATTTGCTTAGCGACGTCGACCTCCCTCTGAGAGTTGAGTATGATGAGATGGCCGCCCTCTGCCGCGCATGCCTTCCTAGCCAGCGGCCATATCAGTGCCCCGGGGTGAAACTTGTAGTAGCCGACGTCGGGGAAGAGTTCGTATCCCCTGGGCGCCGGCTTCGAGGGGGTGGGAGTGGGGTGGCAGGCATTCAGGAGGTCGGAGAACCACAGGGGGCTCGAGCCCACGGGGGAAGTTCCTGTAGGGGGCGCTGAAACCAAACATGTGACGATGAATACAAGTCAATTTGAAATATTTGAACTTTTTTTAAATGGTGACTTTCAAAGTTTCTACTTGCAAATGTCTACAATATTGTTTGTTAGAATGAAATTGAGTTCAAATGTGAAGACCTTAGATCCAAGGTCCTCTGAATCTTCCAGCGGAGTTTTGTGGAATAGGCCGAGTTAGAGCTCCCGTCTGTCTTTGGGGTGCACATAGGCCTTTGATATACACATGGTATGGTCAAATTTATAAATTAACGTACAATAACTAATTTACAATTCAATAATTACTAAATAATGCCATCCATAGTATATATAAAGAAAGTAGAGGAAAAAATTGTGTTCACTAAAATGTTCACATGTGTCAGAAAAGAATTCAAGTGTTGTTAAAAATGTTTTTAGTTTTTTTTAAGTTTGTAGCCTAACAGGTGATATAAGCAATACTAATTTTAATTCTTCTAAAACAAGTACACAAATTAATTGAAATTGACAAGCCACTAGTTGTCTACCACATCAACAAACTTAAAAAGGCAAAATTATATGAAATAAAGAGTTGTGACCATAGAAGCTACCAAACAGTATCAATTTAAGACTTGAAATATTAAACTGTAATTTTATATAGGTTGTTTTGTTATAGTACAGCGCCACTATATAATTATACACATCACTTTTCTGTCCGACTGTGCCTGAGCTGCATAATCTTTTACGATCAAGACCAAAGACAAAATGACGGCCGATTGAAACGCATTTTTTGTTGATATTGCTCTTTAACAAGGATGATACTGAATGTTTTTGGTGACCCTAGGGGCTAGAGGGGTGCGGCTAGCCCATATAAAGTGTAAAAATTCGTGTGCCTGGCACCTCCACCATTAATAAATGCTGTAAAAAGCAAGAGCCCCAGAATGTTTCAATAACCATATGCTAGATTAGAACAAGCTATAGGAACAATAACTGTAAGATTTGCTCCTTATTTGAGATACTCCCGTTCCCAAACTTGTTACGCAATAAATCTAATTTGTTCCCACGCTCTATTATGGTCTCCATTATGTTACCTCTAAGGTTGACGACAGTTTCCAGTGTCGACTCCTGCCCCTCGCAAGTTAAGACATGCTGGTCAATGTCCGCCAACCACTCGTTAGCAGCCTCTGACTGCCCCTGTTTGTAGGCAATCTGTAAAACAAACACTTGCAGTCATTTAGTCCTCAACGAGTAGTCGTGGAAATATGTGTGTATTTCAGTTTGCCAATATGACATATTATATACTACATAATTATAGCCTCTGCCTACACCTGCCCATAGGGCAGGTAAATGGGCCACATTTACTGTAGCCTATTACAGGACGAGTTTGGATTGTGATATTTCAAACTTTAAAAACAAAAACATCTTAGCAGATTTTTGTGCACCCTCTTTGGCACATAATCGTCGCCCGGCTCGGGAAGGGGGAGGTGGTTGTTTACAATATGCCGTGCATTAAGTAGATAACTATCCAAGGGGTAAGAATACTTGACGATATTTATTTAATTATTTTAGTTGCAAATACTGCATGTAGTTTACGTTGTGGAAAGTACCTAAAATTAACATTTTGTCAGGGAATAGGACACATTTAGCTGTTAGAGCAAATACAGCATACATCCCGGCCAAGATACATCCGACGTATATGAAACTTTATAAAGTTGTCAATAAAGTACACATGGACAACCCTACAGTCATAGATTTTCAAAATTTGATCTTAATCAGCCAAAAAAAACATGAATGTAGTAAGTTTTGGAGAATTTAACAAAATCTAAATTCGTGAAAACTAATTTATTTTTTAAAAATTATTTTAAAACAAATTTTAGAAATGTGTTACTGTAGAGCTCTATATTTCCGCTTTTGTGACATGTTCAAATTTTCAAACACCTGTGGTGTCAGTCGGCCGAGCGAACAGCAATTTGCCTAAAACTCATATTCCATAATTTCTCATTTTACATCCAAATCTAAATCCATATCCTCCAAACACCTTCTAAACCTTTTCACTGAGGATTCCTCAACAGCTGCAGCTGGCAATTGATTCCATTTCACAATTGATCTATTTAAAAAAAAAATACCAACATCCTTTTTTAGTTTACATTTCAACTTCCAGTCATGGTCGTCCTCCCTTTGTATAATACTTTCACAATTTTATCGCAATTATCTTATTTCATCTCTGTAAATTCGTTTCGTAGCACGAAACAGGTTGTACAACCTGTTCATCCTCCGTATTTTTTGTGGTTTTGTTTAGGAATCCCATCCTAAACCTTTTATCATTTAATTTAATTTACACTGTCTTAAGTACTAATCAGTTACCCATCTCCACCTTTTTACATTCCCTACTCTCCTTGCTGCTAATCTCTGTACCTTTTTTTACCTGGTGTGCCAGTGTCCCGTGTCATTCTTGATGTTCCTCAAGGAGACTCTGAATGTAGACACCTTGGGAGCGACGCATTGCTGGTCAGTGTTGGGGCTGGCGACAACCACCACCACAGTGACTTACCTGCGTGTGCCAGTTTCCCGTGTCATTCTTGATGTTCCTCAAGGAGACTCTGAATGTAGACACCTTGGGAGCGACGCATTGCTGGTCAGTGTTGGGGCTGGCGACAACCACCACCACCACCACCACCAAGCAGGCGACGACCGACACTGCTAACGACAACATGACGACGATGATATACTGCCACCAGCAGGGACCTACCTGCTCTTATACCTCACACCCAACGATACCGTTAGCGCACATTTTATCTTATGTAAACATGGGAATTTTAGTAAAAAAATCAAGAGTGTAAGAGTGTTAACTCGAATAAAGATCTTACCTTGTTCAGCTGCTATAAATGTCAATCGTCTGCAGATTGTACAATACATGGTTTCATGGAGACGGATGAAATTAACAAATTAGGATATTTACAAATTACAATACTAATTTGTTGAGAACCAACCTCTACACAGAGATCGGGAAATTAGTGGACGCTCTGTAGGGGCTATAATGATTTGACCAACATTAAGGAGTTTCCCTGGGTTTGCAAACTGCTGGTGGGCGAGACTGGAGAAAAGTTAAGACGGACGTTCATCCCCTTATCAGTGACACACCGGGAGATGAAGAGTTTCGAGCTATACCCCCCCCCCCCCCTACCTAACCCAAACCCAAACAAAGAATGTGTCGGAAGTAAACAGTATTGTCTTGAATTAAAATCGTTTTGTTGCCATACATTTGTTTCCATAAAATGTTATTTGTACACATTTTTTTTCGATCTCTTTTTCATAATCTTTTTAAGTATTGCTCTAATTAAGCGAGCGAAGCGAGCGTTTCCATTTGACTCTGCCGGAAAAATTAGTCACTGGTTTTGTTTGTTTTTTTTTTTTTTGTTTGTTTGTTTTTTTGTTTTTTTGTTTGTATGTCTCGCGATAACGTTCGAACGGAGGCTCGGATCGAGTTGAAATTTTCACCATCCGCAAGCTTTGTTCTCGATTGAATGCCATTAGTTTTTGTGGCAAAATCGTTCAAAAAGTTAAAAAGTTACATTAAAGTTAATCGAAAGTTTTTTTTTTCAAACTAACCGGCGAAAAAATCTGAGATAGCCAAATCATTTAGAATGTCCGTCCGGTCACGAATATGTTAATTTTAGTTTGATCCGATAAGTAGTGTAGATGGAAATTACATTATAACAAAAGTAACGTTGCCATGGCACGAAAAGACGCGCGAAGTTTCTAATGCACTGCCACCTAGAAGTAATCAAAATACCTTCGAGGAAGCAGTCTATTAAATTGTCAACAAAGAGTTTAAAAAGTTTTCCCAAGGAGTCAAGGTCCTCTAGATGGCGGTGGATTTTAAAGTAAAGATCGATTTAAACACGGGTTTACCCAAATACCTTGGCAATAATAAATAATACTGGAAACGCGAACGTCGAAAATTTTAAAATTTAAAAAAATGTGCAATGTGGGGTAGCTATAGCACGTGCTCGCTTATCAACGCGTCCAACTGAGCGTTTCCTAATATTTACCATATGGACAAGTATGTGTACCGGTATGTTTAGTTTAGCACTGTGTAATACATGATCAATCTTAGTCGTACGGTACATTTATTTACTATATAATAAGTAGAGGATGTTTACCGAAGATAGTGTGAACTGTGAAGTGTTGTGTATATGTTCACTCACAATGCCTCCAGTATATCCACTTATGCACTCTCACTGCGTTCTTCTTGTTATCAATGCAGAATATGGGTATCCTCTTTACTATAGCAAACAACTCATCAACAAAATTGGTATTTTATTTACTTTCAACCACATGGGTATTGGGTAGAACAGTTGGAACTATCTTGTGTACACATTCACATGAATAATGTACTCAGAACCATTAAGTTTAGAACATATAGTTATGTTCTATATTCAATGTGAAATCATATGACTATTAGAAATTGGTTGCAAACAATAGTTAGAAACATACAATTACCTACAAATCGGTATAAGAAAAAATAAAATCAGTTAACTGTGTCATGAGCTATGCACATTTTAAGAGAGTACCTACTAAGCTTTTCAATGATCGTACATCCAAAAACAAAATGGCTGCTAAAATAAAACTGATACCACAATTCGAAATCGAAATGACTTCCTCCCTAATCTTTGTTAAATTAAGTTTTAATTTATTGAGTTTCAAACCACTCTTATCATTCTCATAAATTGATTGTTAATAAATAATAATATCACACACTTATTATCCAGACCTGAATATGATACTAATGTGTCATCTGCAAAAATATTTAGAAATATTATAATCCATGCTAAAATACAAAATATCATTTATGGTAACTTTATGTTTGCATCGTGGGAACTACCGATGTGGGACTACTATGTTACCATGTGTCCCTCTCATCTTACAGACACGCCTGCATGTAGGCAACAGCTGCCTTGGAAGATTGAAACAAGCTATGGGAGGGGCAGTGGCGTAGGAACCGGGCGGAGGGGGAAGGGGGGGGCAATGCCCCTCCCCAAGTTTGGTCCAGGGATGGCAGGGGGGGGGGGGGCAAAACTAACTTGAATTAAATATTTATCCCAGAATTTTCCGTAGTATGCACTTACACTTATACAATTCGACAGTCACTTAGGTAAAACGAATATGTTTGCCTGTACCCTTCGTCATTACATAACAAATTAGGTTGAAATTTACTAAAATGGGCCACTTCACGTTCATTTTTTGCGTTTTTAGATCGCAGATAGTTGCAGTCTGAGTGCAGTTAAAACATGACGAAAGAACTGTATTATGGTGAAATTCTTTTCGCCTTCGGTGAAAGGGCCTCTTCGCCCCAGACCCCAGCTGCGCACCCACAAAATCTGCTAATGGATTTACTCCCCCCACCCCTCCCCCCACAACTTTCAAAACGTTCCTACGCGCCTGGGGGTAGGGGGGGAAGTGACCAAACAAGAGGGGTAAACCAAAGATGGGTAAACTGCACTGCACGGGCACGTAGTGGGCAGTCGGCTCTCGCAGTCCGGTACGACCGTACAAGTTGTCATTTCTCTTACTTACCTATACAAGAGGACCGCAGGACAATCGGTTGTAGTGAATTGTGATCATACTATAGGTGTTAAGATATCTATGATTGTGATCAATTACCATCATATCCAAAACCAGCCACCTTACACATCTCTGTTGACGGTTTAACGGAGCTCGCGCATAGCAATCTCCTATAGCAAGAGAGCGTATAGTCTGGTTTCGCCTTCGGGCTGCCTTCCGGGACTAATAATAAGCAACCCCTATACCGCCAATCATAATATAATTTGATACTTCGTGACTCGTGTACTGTTGTTTGTTGCATAGAGTACAATACCTATTTTTGAATCGGTGTGATGATAATGTCTGCGTAAGTTTAGCTTCAGTGTATGGCCTCTTACAGGGGCGTAGGAACGGGGGGATGGGGGGGAAACTCCCCCCCCACTTGTTGGCTTGACCCCCCCAGTGGGGGGGTCAAGCCAGGTATAGCTTGTTGGGTGATTTTTAGGATTTTTACTACAGTTGGGCTTGCAAACAAAAAGGAAGATTTTTGTTAACATTTTTTAGAAAGATTTAGTAAGTGACGTGATTTGCGAGACTAGACATCTGATTTTAGACTAATATTCATTATATTTTGTGTGCAGTGTTTTCACTCCCAAGCAGACTGTCGACCGATTTCAGTCAGGTAATCAATCTTCAATGCAATGTTAGCTTCAAAATGTAACCCTTGTTCATAATTAAAAGTCGCCTGAAAACGTGTTTTAGGCCACCTATCAAGAGCACCTTTTTAAAAAAATCTCGCCTACGGCGAAATAGCCTCCGGCGGCTGGGGCTTTGCCCCAGACCCCGGTTTGCCCGCCCAACCTCGTAGTCAACTTTAATGTGACCCCCCCACTAAAAAAATAGTTCCTACGCCACTGGCCTCTTATGACTATGGTTTTAGTGTAAAGTGTAAACAATTAGTGCATTTATCCGGAGTACGCAAATGGAAATTAAAAGCAAGTCCTGCTTCCTGCACTCGACCGTAAGTTAAACAATAACATTCGTTGTTACTTAGTGCTTAGTGGCGTTCATGGTGCCTGCGGTGGTAGTGCACTACCTAGTAGTTAGTAGTTGTGCTTGTGCTATCATTTTATTTTGTTGTAGTTCGTTGTTGGCTTGTACAAGTTACTGGTCGCCTGGGCTAGAATCTGCGAGAATCTGATCTGACCAGCATGGGCTCTTCTCCGTCCTAGGGGTTCCACTTTTTCCAAGTTGGGTTCATCATCATTCACATCATCCGCCTACCGTCTCGATTAGCGGTAGGCCTATTGCACAAACGGGGAGACGTATTTATGAATCAACCAATGCCGATCTTAGAGATGCTGATAGGCAAGGCTATTACTTATTTAATAAATTAATAAATACCGGTAATTTAATACAACGATCAATCAAACAAGGGTAATGAAACTACACTTATTGAAATAGGCGTATTATAATGTAACTTTATATTAGTCTTCTCCCCACTTCTAAGCTCAACGGGGTAGGCTCCTACAAAAGTCGCACGTACAGGCGAATGGTGAACTGATAAAGAGACTAGAGAGTAGAGAGTAGCCTGTGGCCCGATAACTTGCTTGAGCATCTGTACGTAGAGCCGAAGGAACCGGATTCGAACCCCAGATGAGACATATTTTCCAAGTTGACATCAATAAGAAGTAAATACCCGTCCCTTCCCCATTTCCCATACATTTTACATTATATTCATTAATAAAGTGTTATGTCCACACTAATTATTTAATCAAATTCCAACTCGCAACCTTCTCGTGGTTTGGCCCGTGATTAAGGGAGTTTCACTCCCTGAAACTAATTGCGAGCTCTGGGTCGTCGTCGGGGAACTTTCCCCTTCCCTTTGACTATACCTCCCCGACGGCGACGACATTGACAACAATGACGGATGATGACACAGACGGAGACGACCACGACGTGGGGGAAACCCTGCCCTCCCCATTTGCTTGTGGCTGGTTCTGACCAGCACAAGCCTGTCCACCCCTTGTCCCCCCTTACGTCCCTCCCTTCGTCTCGATTAGCCAAGTTGCATAAATATGAGACGTTAAGCAATATCCAATCAATCAATCAATAATTAACATTATCTAACATAGGCTAACTTAAATCATAACCTAAAATGTAAAGGGTAATAATATTTCAATAATAACTATATAAAACAGATCGAAGCTTGCCGTATCTAGCAACGACCAATCTGAGAAGAGCTGGTCGTACCGTACTGCAGACTAATCTTGACCTTGACCGTAGTGGCTTCTGCGCTGCGCTTGGCCGCCATCTTGGAATTATGAATTCAATCCCAGTTTTGTCGCTCGCGAATATTCTCCGGTAAAATTATTGATTACACAGTGAAATAACCATCGACACGTGCCAATTGTTGAATAAATAGCTTGTGTAAACATCTGTGCTTCCGTAGAGTGTTGATTTATAAAGTTACGTGTGCCAACAATACTTTACTGACGATTTCAATTCATTGCCGTGCCTATGAGATCCGAAACCAACATGGCGCCCGCGGCCCGCGCAGTGTGCCTGGCAGCGTCCACGGACCGCAACACCTGTTGAATCGAGGTAGGGCTAACGTTGTTGGGGCAGGTCGACCTGTGTAGCGCTAAAAATAGAAATTTAAATGTTTTGCAGTTTTTTATTATTATTATTAATAAAACATAAAAAATGAAGATTTTATTTTGGACCAAAAAAATTCTATAGCTTAAACGTAAGCAGTGGCGGATCTAGCCCTGATTCACGGGAAGGCGGTGATTTCCCCCTAGATTATCAGATAATTATAAAACGAACTTGGAATCAATACTGTGCATATCTTTGGGGGGGGGGGGGGGGGGGGATTTAGGTTTTCCAAATCCAGTTTAGTGCTGCGTCTACTTACTTGGAAGTTCCAGCCGTTAGTGTCCCTCTTTGCCGAAAACGAAAAAAATTGCGAATTTGCAACTTTCAAAAGACTAAAAATCAAATCAATTAAATTCGGAATCATGGGGGTGGGGACCACCCCCCCCCCTTGTATCCGCCACTGAACGTAAGTTCGAAGAATGACGGCTCTAAATATTTATTAATTCCGTCTCAATCCAACGGGTTATGTTAGTTGTTACCTAAAACCGTTACATTATGCTAATTTCGTGAGAAAGGGATGGGTAGATTTTGACACCTTTGCCCACCTTGCAAGGCCGTGGGTTCGTAACTTCGAACCACGGATTCTCTGCTGAAGCCTCGCATCATGAGTGCTTGGGTTTGTAACTACATACCTTATCGTGCTTTAATTTTAAAAAGTGGTCAAATCATTTGGCATGGTACCACAGTTTAGGCTTATAGATGGTATTATTTGTAACTTTTTTTTAATCCTCGATATATCACTATCAGTACGTAGGCCTAGAGCCTTTAAGGTTTGCAACCCGTCTTGCTATATACCGTACTTTCTTGTAGGCAGTGTTGGGGAGTATCTAGGTACACGTACATAATACATACATTGTTGTCACGTACCGTTCGTTACCTATAAGCTTCTACCTCTAGACTAGATACAAACAATAAATTATACTTGTCTTGTACCTAGATAATTTTTATTGTGTATCTCCAGCACGTTCAAATACAAAAATTCAAGATACTTACTGTCAAATTAGTTAAATCTTCAACTTGATAAATTTCCCGAGTGTAGGGTTATAAGTGGCCAAAGTCACAGAAACAAAGTCGACTGTGATTTGTGATAATAATTAAAATAAATAGCCTATTGTTTTATAATCTTAATGTGTAGGCCTACCTCTTCAATTTAATTCAACGTTAAAATATTGTCGTTTGAAAAGTTCAAGAATTCAAGAAATTCAATTAGAGATCCAAGTTTTTTTGGTCAAACGATTGGCTCTTTGGGTCTTGTGGGTTCAAACCTGATTTCAATGCAGACAGCCTTGAGTAAGTTGAGGTATTTTAACTTGTTATACATTTAGGCCCTAGTTTATCAATATTATGATGGACTGTATCAATGGTGACTTAAAAGCCGTCCCATGTACGAGGTACAGATTAATCTGTACAAATAGTGTCATCAATTAAACTAAAAATAACTGGCTGTGTAGACAATAAATATAATCTTTGTTTAAACGCCTCTAAGACAATGAGTTGTCTTGTTTTTAATTTCTTGTGGGAAACTAGTCCAAGGGCAAATACGTGCCCGTTTTCAGGTGTCTTACTAGGTAAGGTAGTTTGAATATAATTACGGAATTGTGAGGGGAATATCAATAGGGGAGGGCCAAGGACTACTGTTCTTGCATTTTTTTACCTTGGTAAAACTTTGAGTCGGCATTGTCGGTGGCGGGTATCGAATCCTGGCCATCCCGAATCAGAGTCTGGAACGTTACGTTGGCTTGAGCTATTGTCAGTAAGAAAATGTGTGTATTGATACGCTTAGGAAGTGGTGATCTGATATTAGTCGATATGAAAGTTATATCATGTTATGAAAGTAAATATAGCGCGTATGAAAAGGCACATAGGCCCTACATGATGATGATAATGACTCGGAAGGGATAAGGGATAGTTTCTGTATTGTATTGTCAACAGTTTCATCCCCAACTGTTTTTTGACATTTGTGACTAGGTCACGGTGCATTACGGTGTGATATTATATAGGTCAGTGTGTGACAGCAGCTGCTCCCCCCCCCCCTGACCAACGTCTTGTACGCAAGCATGGTTGCGCAGGTGGCCAAGGTGCGGTATTCTAAGGCCCTGTCACCTAAGCCCCTGGACCTTATTTTGGCTTCTAAGCCCCTGTGACCGACGGTTGGGCTACACGTTGCGAAGCGGGCCTTGGAAGACAAACCGGGCTTTAAAAGTCTAAAAGTCTTCCAAGACCCTGTCTACAAACGCCCGCACGATGATTTTGTTCGTTCCCACGGTTGTGAAGCGGGCTTTAGAATAAGCTAGACCGGGCTTTATGGCCGATTGTGTGAGAGAGAGGGCAACTATTGCTGCACCGTTGCAAGGCAAACGAGTTGACTTATAGGTGCATGAACTTATAACCCCCACAAGAGCAAAACCACACAATATTTAGTGTTCAATTATAGTGCTTTCGAATGTCACTATAGACCCGTAATTAGTGCTTCATACACACTGACACTGTGATCCGGGAGATCTTCAGTTCGATAACCGCCACCGGCAATCCTGACTGAAAGATTTGCTCAAGGTTTCCTTCTGTTAAGGGCATACTAGAGATTGAGGGCTCCTAAACAGGTCTCGGACATTCATTTCACAACTATCCTGAAACCATTTCACAGTTGGTCATTTGAGAGGCAGGTTTCCTGCGACACATTCATTTGTAGGAACATATAATTTCACATCATTTCAAGTTTAAACTTAATTGTTCTGATTAAAGAAAGCGTTGAATTGTGTCGCGTGCGTGTGTGTTGTGCACTTGCATATTATTGTAAACTGTTACCCACGTTGGATCTCTTAACAGTGTTCTGATTACCGGTTCTGAAAAGATTACTGAATCTGTGTGTGCGAGTTTCGTATTGAACGTATGCCCTAAGTAGGAATGGAAAGGGGCAGTTCTGGGACATGAGGAGTCATTTTTGGAGCCTTCACCAAACCTATTCCAACTTTTAAATGAAAACTCCTAACCTAAGATAACCTTACCAAGGGCCTAACGGCTCGAGTAAGTCACAGCTTCTTTGGTTATAGGTCAGCGGTTGTGTTATTATGTTATAGATTAGGAAGGGTTAAGCCCTTTGGCAATGCTATCTGAGGCTAGGAATGGGGTGGGGTGTTAGGAGTAGAACCATTGGTTGGGTTAGGTTAGGTGGAAGGCTTTTTTGTTAGGTTCAGGAGGTTAAACCCTTTTTCGGGTTAGATTAAGACGGGTTAGACCTTACACTGGGTGGGTGTGACCCTCTGCAGAGTGTTAGGGTGGTTGTGAAGAGAATGTCCTCAGTACCCAGCATTCGCATGTACGCCTGAAGAAACCTTAGAAAACGCTTTCAGTCAGGGTTGCCAATGGTGAGCGACGAGAGAACCCCCCCTTTCCTCACCCTAACCGTTGCTGGTTCTGACCAGCATGGGCTCCTCCTCCTCCTCCCCATATCCCATTGGATAGAGTGGCGCACTATGACCTAGCGGTTGACGCTCCCTTAATCCAAATAAACAAACAAGCAATAAAAATACATAAATGTTGTGTTTTACCTGCTTATTGTTGTTTAGTTGAGACAATACGATTTATCTAATCTTACGATATCGAGCGGTTTCCGTTTTCATCTTAAATGTACACTGCACAGTTCGAAGAGAATCTTGAATATTTAAACAAAACACAAACATTATTTATTATTATTATTCAAGTACACACAGTTGTTCACTGGAATATATATATACATATATACTATTATTTGCAGTGGTTAATTTGTATTGTAAAAGGTACCACGCTATCATGCAACTCTATATCTATGCTTTAAAAACTCACGCCCCCTCCCCCCCTCCAGTGTCCCGGTTCTTATTTTAGATTGTTAAATTCCCCCCCTTTTTTTTATTTAAAACTATTTTTTAAATTTCTCGATTTGGATAGTCGGGAAACACTCCCGTAGGTGGAATTGTTGATATTTAATACAATCCAGAAATTAAAAAATCCATCCCGATCGGGGTTCGAACCCGAGTCTCGCACTTTCCGGGTATTATGAATGGCAATGACGGTAGATAAAAAATGGAAGTTCGCGGGCTTGCCCAGGAATTGTTTTCACTATAAATTTGATTGGATGAGTTTGAGAGATTTTTGGGGGAGAATAAAGAAATTCAAGAAATTTAACACAAGGGTAAACACTACAGTAAACTACAGTTGCGTAGGTACCTTATAATTCATTAAAAAGGGTGGTATACTGTGTATATCCACGAACATAGGTAAGTATAGTGCGTATAAAAGTTTAATCTAAAGGGTGACCAAACAGTAGGAATCGGTTCAAGTTACCCTCCTAGTTAAAAAAGGCATTTTTCTAATCTGTTCTGCAAAAAAATGATTTACAAAAATTGCTCAAAATGTAAATTTTTCAAGGTATTTAAACAATAAGTAATTTATTATAACACTCACGATTAGGCGGTTTTTTACTCATTCTAGTTTACATTTATGTAATTAAATTTTGTTTTTCTTTATTATTAATTAGATGCGAACACCATGATTGGTGACAGATGATAGACAATTATATAAAAAAAAACACTTGTATTCTGCGGGATTCGAACCCACGTCACTTGATATCATATACGCTTCATTGGGGCTATATCTTATATGAGCCACCGCGGCCGGCGGAGAGGAACCATTGTGTGGGTTCTATTTCTCAAGGAACCACACACGGGCTTTAGAGTAAAGAGGCATTGAGTACATACGCTTGTAAGAGGTATACGTCCACAAAAGTGAGGGGGGGGGGGTTAATCCCCAGCCCTTTCCTACACTACTGACCTGAGAACAACTTTTGGCAAAAGTAAATTTAAAATTTCTCTTTGGAATGCAGATGCAGATGTCTAACTAGGTGGAGTTAGAACGGTTATGAAGGGATGTCCAAAATCTGGTTAAGAAGACCCTTGCATCCGCAATTTTATACGACTGAGGAAAAACTCGAAAAACTTTCAGTCAGGAATCAGTATTTTCGGTGGCGGGATTTGAATCTGGTAATTACTGTATCAGAGTCTCAAGCTTGACGCTTGAGCCATCACCGTCGGTATCCTCACACCATGCCTACACAGTAAAGACGTAAACCGGACCGTTTACCTGAAAGAAATATTATATCATAATGTGTATTACAGAATGAGTTAAGATTAGTGAGAGTGTATCATTTAATGTAATGTGTGTCCGATTAAAAAGGCCTACGTAGTAGTAGTAGTAGTAGTAGTAGTAGTAGTAGTAGTAGTAGTAGTAGTAGTAGTAGTAGTAGTAGTAGTAGTAGTAGTAGTAGTAGTAGTAGTAGTAGTAGTAGTAGTAGTAGTAGTACAACTTTATTTTTTTAAACAAAGCTCTGCCTTTACTTAAAGACACAGAATAACAAAAATTAATTAATTTACATAAATACAAATTACATTTAACAATAAGTAAAATTAGTTATGAAAAAATTAAATGAAGTGAAAAATGAAGTGTGAAGTATGATTTGTGAAGTATGAAGATAACAAATATTGATTTATACTTGTTACTTCTTGCTTTGGCCAAATAGATGATTTCTAAAAATCAAAATCGATCCCTTTAAAAGCAAGGAGCACCATAAGTCATAAATAAAACTCGCATTTAGTCTAAAACGTTAGCAAAATTTAACAAAAAATCTGGTATCGTTCCTCTTGCTCCTATTAAGAGCCTGATCACCTCAATTCCCTTCATATCATATCAATTATTCAATTATTCACAGTGGCGTATCCAGGAATTCATAAAGGGGGGGTTCAATCAATTTTTTCATAGATGTGCCGAAGGCTAAGTGGGGGGTCCGGGGGGCTTCGAAAAATTTTCTTCTTCAAGGTCATTTTGGTGAAAATCTGTACGTTTTTTAAAGCATCGCACCAACTTTTTATCTCAAATCCTGTTTTTAATCTAAAAGTTTTCTCTTTTAAGGTCATTTTGGTGAAAATCTGTGCGTTTTAAAGCATCAAAATAACCAACTTTGTATCTACTAAAATCCTCCTTTAGTTAGATGGTAATTTGTAGTTATTTTATTTTCTCCTGTCCACTTTTTTTCAAAAGGGGGGGGGGGGGTTTTCTCCCCCCTCTCCCCCCCCCTTGGATACGCCACTGATTATTCATATCATATCATCAAACTATACATTTACATGCGAAATCATTATCTGTCAGCTAAATGGACATGAATGCAATTCACAAATTCATCACCATGGCACACGCTCGCAAATCAACATTCATATCGACTCTTTCAGCACATCCAAGTTTACCAAAGGACCATTGGCTCTATGCTCAGCCCTCTATCTAGGTGCCCGTAAGGGCGCCGCAGCCAAGCCGCGGTGCGCTACACACTCAAGCACCTTATACACCAAGCAGAGTTGGGGTGATTTCGAGGTGTTACCCAGCCGTCATGTAACGTGATGTGAACTTGAAAACTATCACAATCGAGGGGATTTAGGTACCTGACAACACATGCCAAATTTTATTGGGGTACGATTATTCCTTCTTGGTGAAAAAATGGCTTGAAACATGCTCAAAATCACTTTAAGGATGTTAGCTACTGCTACTACTGCTACTACTGCTACTGCTAACATCTAATACGTCGGCCCGCGATTCTGACCAGACGGGTGGGACTACAATGTTCATATTTTACATGGACATTAAGGTTATAGAAATATAGTCTCTTTTGAAAAAAAAAGTTGAAAAAGTTTGTTGGAAGGCTTCCAAATAAAGGTTTTAAAATAAGCCTTAAACACTTGGCATACAATCAACAAGTAACCATAGTTACTTGACACTTGTTGACGGTATAAGCAGAGTTAGGCGGGAAAGTGCGATACGTAAACAAATAGCGGACATTTAAAATTTTTCTTCTTTGTGTGGAACGAGAAAAGGTGTCATTATACTCTCATAAAACAAATCAGAAACCGACCCTGACCTAGGCCCAGATGTGGAAAACTATTTATAATGCAAAGTGTAGGTCTAAAGTTCCATTTGGCTATAGGACTAGTAAAATTCATACTTACATTACATGTTTGACAAGCCTAGCCAACCCTATGCCAGCACAACATTGTTCTGATATGAACTTGCTCAACTGTTTGTTTACATAATTGCAACAATCAAATCATTTCATACAACTTGTCTTTCGATTGGCCCGCGTTTATAAAGGCACTGCCATCTAGAATAAATATAGAACTTTTTCGAGCTCTTTGCTATACGCAAATCTTTTTAAAGTGTTTGGATTTCGTGATACTCTTTCAACCATATACATCCTATATAATTGGCTAGACCAGCAGTCGGTGGTCCACTTCCGGTACAATTAGAAGCCATCTTAAAATGACAGTTTACATGTTAATCAAATGGGAGCGATTTGTGGCCAAATAGTTCTCAAGATTGCCGCCAGGTTGACAGGTAAGCATACTAGCCTTTAACACCAAATGATTACTAAATTCCCTTATGCAATCACTTCGTATTGTTTCTTTTGTTTAATACCATGCTGCACAAGCTAAAACCATATCAAACAATCCAGTAAAATACTTTATTGCATTAAAAAGCATAAATTAAAACACCAAATCGCCATCTTGAAATGGGCCGGTTGAGTCTTCAATTTGCTACGCTCGCGCCTGTGCGGAGGTATAGGAGACTGCTAATCTAGCCTACTATAGGGGTTTAATATCAATGCTTTCAACTCACAACCCATGACGTTTTCCCACGATACCGTTCAAGAATACCAATTCCTTCGAAAACGAAAACGACTTCGTTTTCAAATTGCGTTTTCAACTCATCTCCCCCGAACTCAAAAATTGGGGTCCAGTCCTTATACCGTCGTTATACCATGGTTATACCACCTATACCCAGGATGTACATGAATCCGGGTCTAGATATTTTACATCCTATATTGTTACTGCTAATACCATAGAATTTAAATCAACTTTTATAAAAATATTATATTTTAGCAAATAATTTTGTAATGGAACTTGAAAAAGTAATGAGATCACACACATAACAAAAACTTGTAGAAATACAGCCAAACCTTACACACTCAAAAGGAATGAGATCTAAAAAAAGGGCCAAGCTCATCTACCATTCCACATAAACGTACAGTGTCCCATAACAGCATCCTCGAAAAGCTTGGCAAAATAGAATTTGCATGTTATTACGTTTAAACTAATTAGAAAAAAAGAACTTGGATAAACTATTACGTTAAATTAAAAATCGCAAATTCTATGTTTGCCAAGCTTTTCGAGGATGCTGTTATGGGACACTGTACGTTTATGTGGAATGGTAGATGAGCTTGGCCCTTTTTTTTGATCTCATTCCTTTTGAGTGTGTAAGGTTTGGCTGTATTTCTACAAGTTTTTGTTATGTAACAAATTACCAGCAGACATCAAACTCATAAATACAAGCAGGCACATAATTTTTAAGGCTAGAGTAAAATCATTTCTGCTTGACAAGTGTTTTATTCTATTGATGAATTTGTAAATCAGAATGACCGACAAAACTAAACTAATAAACAGTCTTTTATTATGTCAGCACCCTGCACTATGCCTTCGGTATGTTTATATGCTTGTCAGTATAATGTTTTGTCAACTTAAACTTACCCTTTTATGTTATTAACTTTTGTTCTAGACTGAATTATAATTATTATAAGTATTTTAAGTATGCTCTACCTAGAATAGATACCTAAGTATATAAAGTATATCTGTGTATAAGAATATCTACTATTTCACACTCTCTTCGGAGCAGTGCATATCTGTACCATGTACACGATCAAAATGAAATAAAGAATTATTATTATTATTAATGAAGTACTAGTAGTATTTTTGTAAATATTTGTCTCGACCAGGAATTGAACCCAGGCCCTTCAATTCACTATCAAATACTTCGTCTTTGGTGTCTGCTTTAAATTTAATGTCCCCCACTGAAAATCAGTTCTGTGACTGAGTGGTTATTTATTTATAGATCCAGTAGAGCCGAGGGCCCGGATTCGAGCCCCGGCTAGTACAGATATTTTCGAAAGTTCCTATCAAATCAATACGAAATAAATACCCTCCGCCCATATTTCCCATACACCTAACTTTAAATCAAATTCATTAGGAAAACGTTGACCTCATTAATTAATTAATATCCTATTCTAAACGGTAATAATTTAAATAATAATAAGTATAAAACTGACTTCATCCGACCGTATTTATCAACGACCAATCAGAGACGAGCTGCTTGTAACCCGACTCCCAAGCAGTGCTCCCACCGCCGTCTGGATGTATGTAAGATTACATACATCCAGACGGCGGTGAGTGCTCCCAAGCAGATGTGAACTGCGCATCTGTGTCTGCGCCGGCCGCCATCTTGGATTAAATTTCGACGGCCTCGTTTCTCACTCGCGCTGAAGTCTCCTACAAGATGTTTATTATACTGTGAAATAATCATCGACAGGTGCCAATTCTCGGATAAAAAGTGTGTGTATATATCTGTTGTGCCGTAAAGTGTGGATTTATTGAGTGGTGTGTGCTAACGATGCTTTAATAACGATTTAAATTCGGTGCCGTGCTACGGGTTTCGGAAAAAAAGATGGCGCCCGGCCGCCTCCCACTCCCCTGCGGCTGCAACTCAGCTGTTGAATACGTAGGTAGGCCTAACGTACATCGTAGATTAGTAGGCCTACTTGTGATTCGGCCTGATGGAATGCTGATGCTATAGGCCCTCAGTGTTGAGTAATTGTTTTATTTATTTATTTATTTATTTATTTATTTATTTATTTATTTATTTAACCATTTATTTATTTATTTATTTATTTACAAAAAAGAATGTGACTTCGATTCGAGGCCTAGATCGTAAATCAGATTTCGGAATGTTCCACTCAAAAAATATTTCACGGCTCATCTGAATTGTTTCATTCCAAGTTTGCAAAATGAAACCGTTACATATTATACCGACGGGGTATGTATAAAGTCACATTCAACCGTTAGGCCTATATTATGCTAATTTCGTGGAAAATGGGTGTTTCTTGACACCTTCTTTGGACACCGGTTTGCATCCCACCCCACACTCTGCCTAGTGCGCCTAGTCCTAGCCTATCACGAGTGCTTGGTTTGTGATTACGACGTTTGCTCTCATTTTGAAAAGTGTTCAATGCTTTAGGGATGATGCCACAGTAGGCCTTAATATATACTAGTTGTAGTCTTTTTTAAAAAATTCGTTGATTTACTGGTAGACTAGAGCCTATAGCATTGGGCCTAGGGAGGTTATAGGTCTCGGTATCATGTGGGGCAACTGCTTTAGGCTAGGCCAGTTTACTGTTAGCCTTGTTCGATGGAATGTCCTAGATGTAGTATACGACTGATAATGCGGTCCCCGGAAATGGCATAACCGGCAGACCCGCCCATCCGGTTCCACTTTTTATTTGAACTGGTTCTCCAAACTGACTGTGTGACCCTGCTTAGGGATAGGTTGTGTGAGCAAGTTACGTTCCTGAGATGAGTCATCTCATACTGCTTCTGGTAGCCAGTGTTGAATGCAGCTATGATCCCGGGGGGGAGAAGCCCCCCCGGGAATAAATTGACTACATGCACTATTATATTCCTTCATTTTATAAATGTCACTTTGCCGTTTTTGAAAAAGCACACATATTGCTTTGAAAGTTGTTGAGGTTTATGTTTGTAACTGTAACCAAATAGGCAGATATTACGAAAAGAGGAGACGTTGGTCTTGTGGTTAGCGTATCTGCTTCCAATGCAGAAGGTCCAGGGTTCGATTCCCGCTATAAAGTCAGAAGTTTTTTAACATCTGATTTGGACTTAAGTCCATCAGTTCTTGTCTTAGGAGTTTGTAAACGGTGACTTTGGAGCCGTCCTAGCAACGAAGCACATAATAAATCCAGAGTTGTTCTGAATCGGCCTTGTTGATTCTGCTGGCGTAGATCCGCGGGTGTTCGCACTGTCCATATCACTGATTGCTATATTTCCTATTAAAAAAATATCGATCTTTGGTTGGTTATCGCTCACTCGTCGATTGAGTCGGGGTCTACAGGGTTGGCTTGGGCGCTTTGATTTAAAGTCCCCCACTGAAAATCAGTTATATAACTGTGAGTGGGTAGACTCTAAATACAATTTATTTATTTATTTAACTAGATTTGTAATAGTATGGTCATTCGAAGGGCTCCGACTTCTGTTTAGGGAATTCCCAATTATGTCTTCTTTTGTATGTTGGCCCGCAGTCGCGCCTTGAGAGGATATGCGCTTGCAGGACTGATACAGACTATGTTGGGTAAATGGTCAATGTACTTTTCGTTGCGAAAACACTATTATCAGGTAACAAATACGTAGGCATCCTGTAAAAGGAGGGGTTAACGCAGTTTTCCTTGTATATTAGGCTAAACACTGATACTTGCTTCCTATTAGTCAAATTTTACAAAATCGTGCTGTGATTGGTAAAAAAAAAAAAAGTTTTTCACCCTGTGTGGAAAATATTGTATTTGTTTTCGTTGCTAAAATGACCGTTTTGTGAATCCAGCAGTTTGAAGGTTTCATCTAGCGGATATTTAGGAACTTTTAGCGTCCACAACACACAAAAACTACATTATTTTGGTATTGCATTCAGACCACCACTTCTTTCTAAAACGCACCAAACGCACTCTAAGAACCTGATTTTCAAAATTTTCGCCTGCGGCGCTATAGTTGGGGGAAATCGCCCCCCAAACCCCCCGTACTTGGACCCTATGTAATACCCCCGGGATCTTAAATAGCCCCCCCGGGATGAAAAGTCTGAATTCAACACTACTGGTAGCCTGGCTCTAACTAAGCTATTCCTACCCTGTTGCTACTAGCCTCGCACACAAAATTAAATATTTTAAATTAAAATATTCTGTCGAAATTGTATGGAATGGGTTACTACCAGCCATCATAGGCCTACGGGTGTCCCAGGAGCATTGCGAAGTGCATTTTTAGTTTTTACATATATTCACTTCAAGTGACAAAATGTTGCCATCTACCGGTTTGTTAAAAAAAAAAAACATCGTCTAATTAGTGTTGACATAGGATTCTATTATTTCAATGACGATCGATCGAGAATCATAATTTGAGATCAAATAAAATCACTAAAATCACTACGAGATTCGAACCCAGGTCATTTGCAGTCATTCTCTCTCATAGCACAAAATAGTGATAGCAACAGGTCCCGTTCTAAATCAGATGCAAAGTTTTCGGTCCACTCCCATGTGACATCTCGCCTGATTTACGTTTGCTCGTCGAGATCGTAGATGGCAAGAATCACACGTATTAACAAAGTCGGTTGTTGTGGCGGCCTTGACCCTTAGGCCCAACAAAATAAAATAAATATCGTTGTATAATCTCAATCCGCACGTATTTCATTGCATTCAACGTTAAAAAACAAAATGTCACTTGGCAAATTACTACAAAGATGATTTCTTACGAGAACCTGTAATAGGCCTATAGCTTTTTTGGTCAAACGGTTACAATGTCGAAAGAATTTGTAGGCCTACCCTTTCTTATAATATATGCATTTGGTTCTTTGGTCCATCAATATGATGGCCAGTGTAAATGGTGACGATGGAATTGGAACCCTGCTATGAACGAGGCACAAATTATTTGTAAAATAGTATACCCTCGATGATGAATCAAAAGTAACTGGGTGGGTACTGGGTAGACAATAATTGCAGAAATGTGGTTTGTTTCTAAGCCTCTTAAGAAAATGGTTTCCCTTGTTTTTCATTACTCGCCGAAAACTCTCTAGTGAGTGAATTTGCATGCCCCCTTCTCTAACTAGGTAGTTTGTAGATTCGTACGTATGCCAAGGGAATCTCCGAGGGCTATTTTAGAGGACTCGATCCATTGCATGAAGTAAACCCTAGAAAAACTTTTAGTTTGGATTGTCGGTGGCAGTGTTCAAATCCGACACTTCCAAGATAGTTTGAAGATGTGTAATTATGAAGGGAATTTCCAAAGGCTGTTTTAGAGGACTCAGCTAATTGCGAACCTTGGAAACACTTTCAGTTGGCATTGACGGTGGCGGGTATCGAACCTAGGCCGTCCCGAATCAGAGTCTGGCACGTTACGCTTGAGCTGTGAAATGTGTTTATTGATACGTTTAGGAAGTCAAGAGGAGATAGGATCGAGCTCATAGTAGTCGATTTAAAGAGTAGTTTGTTACAAAATATCATGGACAAGCGTGAAAAGGGAAATGATGAGTGATATTGTTCGTCTCGTGTGTAGATTGCTATTAGGCCAAAGTAACAGATATATCGATAATTAATGCGAGCTGTATACAGCAGTGACGAGATGATGGATAGCTGAGGTATTGCCATCACTTCAGCCCCCCAGCTGTGTCTTGACAACAGTAACTAGGTCACGGTCCGATATAGGTCAGTGTGGCACAGCTGCCCCCCCCCCCCCCTACCTCTTGGACGCAAGCAAGGTCGCGAGTGGCTACTATAGGCAGATGGCCGATGCGAATTTTGTCTTTACGAAGGGTGTTGGGAGAGATATTGTTTATTGGATTAAAGGCGTGCTACATATGGCTACAAAGTCCCTCTAAGCGACGCCCCATTATTTTTATAAATAAATAAATAAATAAATAAATAAATAAATAAATTTTATTCAGAGTCGACCCACTCAGTTATATAACTGATTTTCAGTGGGAGACTTTAAATCAAAGCGACCAAGCCAACCCTGCAGGCCCCGACGCAATCGACGAGTGAGCGATAACCAACTAAAGATGGTTCTTTTATTAGGAAAAATAAATAGGTTTTATTGGCAAAGTTAAGCTCATCGCTTTTTTTCAACTTAACCATACACTGCAAGTAACGGATTCGAATAAAATGGTATGAGTTTACAAATAGGAATAAGTAATTTAGTATCTAGGATATAGTAGGTTTACCAGTACATGTACAACAAAAGATAATTTTACATAAAATACCATCTTGCAGTGACAGTCTACATATCATCGTACATTTCACATATCAATACATATCAATATGAGGATCATATCATTTACAAGTTACAACTAATACTAAAAAATTAATAAAGGTAAGTTATAGCATATAAAATATGCAAAATATGTCATAACTTGTTAAAATCTAGAGTTTTGTAAAGTTAGTTAGGTAACTAAAACTAAACACTTTGCATGAATTAACATTTTATAGGCTTTCTTTTGACATTGAGAGCAGGTAGGGGGGGGGGGGGGAATATGTCCATTTAGTGGTGAGTGAGTTTAAAGTTGTGGATCAACACCTCAGTGTTGTTGAGATAGTAATATTTTTTTAAATTCTCGTTTGAACAAGTTTTTACATTTCTTTGTAAGCGCTTTTGGTAGGGAGTTGTATATTTTTATTGCTGTGTGAGTAAAAGAACGTTGAAACATGGATGTGGAGTGAGAGTATAAAATGAGTTTAAATGCATTTCTGGTATGAACTGTAAACTTACTACTTCTTTCTACAAGTTTGTTACACAAGTATGATGGAGATTTGTTTTTGAGGATTCAGTTAGTAAGTGTTCCAAAATGAGCTTTCCACCTGTTTTCCATGTTTAGCCATCCAATTTCCTTGTATCGATGTGATATATGCTCATTTTTCTTTAAGTTTAGGGAAAATCTTACACATGCATTTTGAGCTTTTTGTATAAATAAAAATAAAAAAAATACTAGGAAAACGCTTCGCCGCGTTGTTGGATGAGCGTAATTGGTGCATTGAGCTGCCATGTGTTATGCAGCTTTTCTGTTGTTCTGTGAAAAAATTATTACTAAGTCGAAGAATTTTTTTAAATTAAATTAAATTAAATAAAAAATTAACTTTATATTTTTATTAATTTAAAAAAAAAATCGTAAAATTGCGATTTTCATAAGAAATAATTATTCGAATGCGCTCAAATTTTACACGAATATATTAATTCATAAAATGAAGGTTCTGTTAAAAAATCATTACAATAGGATAAAGCATGTAGGTGTTATAAGTCAAAGAATTGTTTTAAAAAAGAAAAAACTCGTAAAATTTCGATTTTCATGAGAAATAATTTTTCGATTGCGCTCAAATTTCACTCGAATATCTTAATTCATGAAATTAAGGTTCTGTGAAAAAAATCAATAAAATCGGGTTAAGCATGGAGGTGTTACAAGTCGAAGAAATTTTTAAAAAATCGAAAAAAATCGTAAAATTGCGATTTTCATAAGAAATAATTTTCCGAATGCGCTCAAAAACGTGGCAGTTCTAAGTTTAGAGATTTCGAAGGCCTCCATAAAATTTCATCGCAATTGGAGTATTGGTTTAGCCGGAATCGTGTTGACAAACACACAAAAATACAAAAAAAAAACATTCCGGATTTTTTTCTCCAGTGTAGTGAAATGGAATCTTCGCTTCGCTCGCTACGCTCATCCAAATTATAATATAGCAATCAGTGGTATGGATAGTGCGAACACCCGCGAATCAACGCCAGAATCAACAAGGCCGATTCAGAACAACTCTGAAATTTATTATGTGCTTCGTTGCTAGGACGGCTCCAAAGTCACCGTTTACAAACTCCTAAGACAAGAACTAATGGACCTAAGTCCATATCAGAAGTTAAAAAACTTCTGACTTTCGGGGGAATCGAACCCTGGACCTTCTGCATTGGAAGCAGATACGCTAACCACAAGACCAACGAGCCACACAATATTTGCAATTGTTCGCTCTCTACCGGGCAAACGGCATAATATGCGATCTTGATGAAAATTGGAGCGGACCTTCGAAATCTCTGAACTTAGACCTGCCATGTTTATTGGTACAATCGAATATATATTTCTCATGAATATCGTACTTTTCCGATTTTTTCCGATTTTAAGTGCGATATTTTCGTGACATTTGAGCCGATTCTGACCAAACGGGTGGGGCTACAACGTTCATATTTCACATGGACATTATGGTAATGGTGATGTATTGCTTTCTGAAAGAAAAAAAAGTTTAAAAAAATAGCCAGAATCCATAGAATAAAGGTTTTAATATGAGTTTTTTTTAGGTTTATAATAACAATTAACAAGTAACAATAGAAACTTGACAACAATCACCTACAATGCATTCAAAAAGCACTTGCAAAGGAAAAGTGGTCCTACGCAAAGTAAAAACTTACAAAAAAGCTCATCCTACCATCATCGCTATCAGTCCGGGTGACTAGTTTCAACCCAGTGGCTTGTTGTGATCAAGGTCCTCTAGATCTCCGCCTAGCGGAGGATCGTCTAACTCTCTAGGTGGCCACACGAGCGAGTTAGACGAGCCTCCGCCAGGTGGCGGAGATCTAGAGGACCTTGGTTGTGATGTGTCACCTTTGTGTCACGTTATCTGATGTCGTGCCCAAGGTCTGCTGGATCTCCGCCTAGCGGAGGATCGTCTAACTCTCTAGGTGCTCTGCCGCCCGGCGGTACGAGCGGAATTCTCCGCCGTACAAAACAGGAGGCATTCACATTCACCAACCGCCGTCGTGATATGTATGAGCTGTGATATGTATGAGATATGTTGTGTAAATACAGAAAAGAGAACTATACGTAAACAATGGCAATTTCTTTTCTGGACAAAATTCTCTAAAGTTAAGATGCTTAAAGTTCACTACAATATTATTTCTTATGCGAATATTTCCAATGGGATCTACCTTGAAAATGAAAAACCTGGATAATGTCCACGGTTCATTGTAAATCAAATATAATTTATTTTGCTCTGTAAAATCATAACCTAATAACATGTATGCAATGCATATATTTAGGGATTAGCAAGTGAATACCCCTTATTCAACATTTAGGCCTAAAACTCTAAATGCACAAGAGACATTGAACCAATGAATAAATGAAGTAATACAGGCCTAATCGTGTTTTAGTATGGGTGAGCATTTATAGTTGGATGTGACATTTGCAAGACTGTATTAAAACTGAGGTAAGATCAAATTTGTGTTTATTAGCTTCAATTCGGCTATCAGTTGCTACATACAAATTGTTTGCAGAAAGTAACAAATTAACAAACCAACTTTACTTTTTATTCCTTAAAAACACAATTTACACATTTTTGAAACCTTGGTTGGCATTTAAAATATTTAAAATGCAATTTACAAACCAATGAAACACTCAAAAGATCCTCATACATTATACATACCATTTATACTTTTGCACAATACCGTTACTATGTATGATTAAAACTTCGTAATACTTATTCAACATATTCTCTTCATCCACTAAGCACACGCACTTGTTAATGTATACACACACTTTTGTCACCTTCCTCTGCTATGTACTAATTTGTAATCTGCTTAAACATATTATTATTAGTCACCTTCTTACTTTCTAATTATTTTCTAATTACCTATGTACACATTCGTATAACTAATTGAACGAGGGAGCGGAGCGACCGAGTGTCTCCATTCAACTCAAACGGCCCTCATTCTGTGATTCTGTCTGTCTGTCTGTCTGTCTGTACCTCGAAAATCAGCCGAACCGCTAAACAGATTGCGCTGAAATTTTAAACAGACATTCGGTAAGAGTTTATTGAGAACTGTTAACAAAATCAGCTAGATCCAATGCGATTTAAGCCTACAATAAATAAAAATGTGATTTTAAAAAATATCGATAGCATTTGTTTAGTAGCAGCTAGCAGAACGAAATCTGCGTGGCATGGCATGGCCTACTGGTAAGCATTTAGCCTACCGCACGGAGGGTTAGGGTTCGATACCCGTTATTATGAACTTTTTTATATTTTTACACCCACATATTATTTTTGAGGAGTGTTAAATGGGAAATAAAAATCAGGTGATTTTGTTTTATCTTGGAAATTTGTTAATGTTTCACGCTAGTACGTTTCGAACACGATTCGCATTTTGAATGTTCAATTTAAATAACTAGGGAAACGCCAACAACACATCCCAGTTCCTCCCATATACCCAAGGCTGGATCTAGACCAGTATGGGGAATGATACCGGGTACTATACACATGGTGCTCACTCACTCGTTTAACAACGACTTTGGCGTTTCCCTAGTATTATTATCATGTACATAGTAGCCCCTAGTTATTATTAAGGATTATTCATTCCCCCTCTCCCAAGAGGGGTTATATCTATGCAATGTATTGATCGAGTGAATAAAATATGAAATATGAAATAAATAAGATTTATCACTAGAACACAATAAAGTTCATTCTAGCTAACACATTTTAGATAAAAACAGTAACTGAACAATGAATTAAAAATTAACCTATGTTTGTTCGGCCCTTGGTGAAATTGAGTGGGTAAAAAACTTGCAAGCACAAAGCTTTTCAGAAATATTAATAAAACCATCCTGAAGAAGAAGTTTTACATTTCGTTCCTGAAGTCACATTATGCAAAGCAATGGGAATACATACTTGAAGTTACACAAACATACATGGTCTGGGCCATAAACTTTGAATTGGAAGTGGCCTAACACCACACTGACTGTTGTAATTAATAATCATTCGGATACAAAATTAATATAACATTTCATAATTTGAATTTATAAAGTAATACAAAACACGGCGATTTTGAAGCTTGATAGTGGTTACCTTACATTCGAGATAAGCATTGAGACTACTGGCAGTCTTGCAGGAAATATCACAATTTTGTTTTTTTGTTTTTTTAACGGCCTCCTCCATCCCCATATAGCCGTCCAATCACTCACCTGATCGTAATCAAACCGTGCACCATTGTGCAGTATCTCCCAATCCCTAAAAACTATTTTAGCAGTGAACTAGCATCAACAGCAAATAACCTTCCGCCTAGAGCAAGTCAATCTTGAAACTGGGGCCCCTAGTCTAAAGATGAACTTGCAGAAGTACATACTGGTAATATGAAAATATAGTTTGCACAAAACTGCAGTCTGCTTTGATTTGATAAAATTTAGATTTGATTTCAGACTGTTTTTATATAGAACATATTGTGTATACTGAGCACATTACTAGACCAATACCACTGTACTATGCTACTGTAATTACAGAAAACAATACTCTTACTAACTACTTCTAACAAACTTCTAAATGTAATAGGCCTTCTACAAACTACATACTTTCTAACCCTTTCTACGGTAGTACTGTGCTGTGTATACATGTATTTAATATTAATAAAAAAAAGTGCACCGTAAAATGAATTAAAAAAATCTAAAGCAGATGCAAAGAAATGTGCAAACTAGGTACCTCATGTTTACGATTATTTTTTAATATAAAAAGACATGTCACTTGACTTATTGACAAGTTGACAAGCATTTGTTTGGTGCGATTTTAATATACGAGACTAGTTCACTTTCATGACGTATGCAATATAACACACACATGTAGCCTATCTACAGGCAAATTCTACACAATGCTGAAACGGCTTGATTATCGATTATTTTAGAAGTGAATTTTAAAGCAAGCACGGTAAAACTAAAAACAGGCATTTCAGTATACGAGTTTAGATTGATTATAAGAAAAGATGTCATACATAGACGCCGGTGTTGTTGTTGTGTGTGATGTTGAACTGGTGTTTAGAAGTTGACCTTGCTTATCTCTTCATCCTCTCACGTATGCTGGAGTTGGAGTTGGGAGGTGTGCTCAAGTTGTTAGCAAGTTGTTAGCCTGGTGTTGTTCAGATGTTCTGGATGAAATGGATACCTAGAAAGAAATACATTATTTTTTTAACATATTTCACAATCAACAACAAACACACAAATAAATAAACAAACAACAATTGATATCAGAATGAAGATCACAGTACATCATAAATGCGTCATATTATCTTGTAATTTAATTCTTGTAAGATTAAAAGTTCTTACATACGTAAAATACGTAAAAACTAGGTTTTGAAAATTTACGGACACCTCTATGTTGAAATCAAAGTGGGTGGACAAGTGAAAAATAACAAAATGAGCGGAATATTATTTTCAATTTTCTCAATCTTATCCTCAAATCGGCTAACTTTGTAAATAAAATTAAATGCAAATATATAATTAATAACAGCATTGGAAGTTTAACTTTAAAAACTAACGCTCGCGCGCAGTAGGGTGGTTCAGGTATTTCCTTACCAAACAAAAAATCAGAAAGAACGCTTAAAATACGATTAATAGTTTATTTTACCTTCAGAGGTAATTCGTAAATGCCGCAGTTATCCTCTGGCGTCTACGTCTTCTTGTTCGCTAGCTAGAGTTCGAATTCTCTCTTCAGAGTTAGGGCTAGATGTATTGCGTTGGTGCGTCCTCCTTGGTCATCGTCTTCTCCATGCTGGATCTGGTCCTGGGGTTAGTAGTTCCTAGGAGTTGTTTCACAGATTATGGCTTCCAGCATTCTTCGAGAAATCTATATAACAACAATTTCATAAAATATTACCAACACATTAATGTAACACTAGTTTACAAAAAGACATGCTGACTAAAGGAGTATTTGTACCCAAAATGGTTTAGAATAAGGCCTAGAGCTTTTCTTTGTATTTAAAAGTTCCGTCAGTAAACTTCGGAGGTAATTAATAATTTATCTCGCATGTGTTTATCATTCTCAAAATCAATCTTGATTGTAAATAAATTGGCAAAGTATGTTCATCAAATAAAACACATCCGGTATTTTAATATTGAACGGAATACGAGCTTCGAATAGTTTGGTTATCATGCAGTTAAGCAGTAAATGTTCATTACCAGTTAGGTGAAACTAGCTGAAGGGGTTTAGGTTTTACTTATCAAACAATTTAAGGTTTACTTTTATTGTAAGAAGACACAAGTTACCAGAGATGTCATGCAAGGGCGCCACTGTGGCACTGTATCTCGCCTGCATCCGACGTCCTGGTGTTTGCGAGTGCTGGCGTAGCTATATTCGTCTTCTTCGTCACGCATAATGAGTTGAAGCTGGAGCTGCAGTCATCAGCCTCTCTTCAACCTAGGATGTATTCGTGTTTGGGTCGACTTCAAATGTCCCGGCTCAAATTGATTCTGCAAAAATAAAATACATTATTTTATTTTACATTTAACACATTTTCTTACCAACAATTTGAACAGATAAGTGAAACAAAAAGATGTTAATTCAGACAATATACAATAATATCTTGATTATATTAAAAAAATGCTGTGTCATGTGAAAAAAGAGGATAAATTTATTGAATCGAGTGGGCATCATATATTAGAGAACAATGTAGGCATAAGTGAACAATAAAAATATATAGATTGCGAATTTTACTTCATATATTTCACATTATTTTTCCTCCACCCATAAAATCAAAAATTATGGAAATTTAAAAATATTTAATAGCATCTTTAGAATGATTGTTCTATGATGCGACGTTTAAGTGTAGAACCAAACACCTAGAACCAGGACAGTGACAAAGGCTGGCATGTTTCCCCTTATCTAATAAACAAAACGTTTAGATTCATTGTAATTGGATGAGCGTAGCGAGCGTAGCGAGCGAAGCGAAGATTCCATTTCACTACACTGGAGAAAAAAATCCGGAATGTTTTTTTTTTTTTTTTTTTTTTTTTTTTTTTTTTTTTTTTGTATTTTTGTGTGTCTGTGAACACGATTCCGGCTAAACCAATACTCCAATTGCGATGAAATTTTATGGAGGTCTGTGAAATCTCTGAACGAAGAACTGCACGGGGGAAAAATCGATCAAAAAATTATTTCTCATGAAAATCGCAATTTTACGATTTTTTTTCGATTTTTAAAAAAAATTCTTCGCCCTATAACATCTACATGCTTTATCCGATTGTAATGATTTTTTCACAGAACCTTAATTTTATGAATTAATATATTCATGTGAAATTTGAGCGCAATCAAAAATATATTTCTTATAAAAATCGCAATTTTACGATTTTTTAAATTTTTAAAACATTCTTCGACTTATAACACCTACATACATGCTTTATCCCATTGTATTGATTTTTTCATCGAACCTGAATTTTATGAATTAATATATTCGTGTGAAATTTGAGCGCAATCGAAAAATTATTTCTCATGATAATCGCAATTTTACGATTTTTTTCAATTTTTAACATTTCTTCGACGAATAAAACCTACATGCTTTATCCGATTGTAATGATTTTTTCACAGAACTTTTATTTTATGAGTTAATATTTTCGTGTGAAATTTGAGCGTAATCGAAAAATGATCTATTAAAAAAATCACAATTTTACGCTTTTTTCGTTTAAAAAAATTACGCTCATCCATCAACGCGGCGGGACTTAAGCGTTTTCCTAGTAAGATAAATAAACTCCTAACGTTGAAGGTATTAACGATTGCCTCAGTTTTTCTTCTGCCGCTGACGAGAGAGAAGCCTCGAGTATGGGGAAAGCATATTACTACCTGCAATGGGCCAATTCTCTGGTGAAAAATTCTTCACGTAACCCTCTTGGATATCTAGGTGCCCGTTAGGGCGCCGCAGCCAAGCCGCGGTGCGCTACACACTCAAGCACCTTATACACCAAGCAGAGTTGGGGTGATTTCGAGGTGTTACCCAGCCGTCATGTAACGTGATGTGAACTTGAAAACTATCACAATCGAGGGGATTTAGGTACCTGACAACACATGCCAAATTTTATTGGGGTACGACCATTCCTTCTTGGTGAAAAAATGTCTTCAAACATGCTCAAAATCACTTTAAGGATGTTAGCTACTGCTAGCTACTGCTACTGCCTACTGCTAACATCTAATACGTCGGCCCGCGATTCTGACCAGACGGGTGGGGCTACAATGTTCATATTTTACATGGACATTAAGGTTATAGAATGATAGTTTTGTTTATATAAAAAGTTGAAAAAGTTTGTTGGAAGGCTTCCAAATAAAGGTTTTAAAATAAGCCTTAAACACTTGGCATATAATCAACAAGTAACCATAGTTACTTGACACTTGTTGACGGTATAAGCAGAGTTAGGCGGGAAAGTGCGATACGTAAACAAATGGCGGACATTTAAAAATTTTCTTCTTTGTGTGGAACGAGAAAAGGTGTCATTATACTCTCATAAAACAAATCAGAAACCGTCCCTGGCCTAGGCCCAGATGTGGAAAATTATTTATAATGCAAAAGTGTAGGTCTAAAGTTCCATTTGGCTATAGGACTAGATAAAATTATTACTTACATTACATGTTTGACAAGCCTAGCCAACCCTAGGCCAGCACAACATAGTTCTGATATGAACTTGCTCAACTGTTTGTTTACATAATTGCAACAAACAATCAAATCATTTCATACAACTTGTCTTTCGATTGGCCTGCGTTTATGAAGGCACTGCCATCTAGAATAAATATAGAACTTTTTCGAGCTCTTTGCTATACGCAAATCTTTTTAAAGTGTTTGGATTTCGTGATACTCTTTCAACCATAGACATCCTATATAATTGGCTAGACCAGCAGTCGGTGGTCCACTTCCGGTACAATTAGAAGCCATCTTAAAATGACAGTTTACATGTTAATCAAATGGGAGCGATTTGTGGTCAAATAGTTCTCAAGATTGCCGCCAGGTTGACAGGTAAGCATACTAGCCTTTAACACCAAATGATTACTAAATTCCCTTATGCAATCACTTCGTATTGTTTCTTTTGTTTAATACCATGCTGCACAAGCTAAAACCATATCAAACAATCCAGTAAAATACTTTATTGCATTAAAAAAGCATAAATTAAAACACCAAATCGCCATCTTGAAATGGGCCGGTTGAGTCTTCAATTTGCCACGCTCGCGCCTGTGCGGAGGTATAGGAGACTGCTAATCTAGCCTACTATAGTGGTTTAATTAATATCAATGCTTTCAACTCACAACCCATGACGTTTTCCACGATACCGTTCAAGAATACCAATTCCTTCGAAAACGAAAACGACTTCGTTTTCAAATTGCGTTTTCAACTCATCTCCCACGAACTCAAGAATTGGGGTCCAGTCCTTATAACCGTCGTTATACCATGGTTATACCACCTATACCCAGGAAATTACATGAATCCGGGGTTCTAGATATTTTACATCTAATTTTTCCAATCCTAAAAAATTAAAATAATTAAAAAAATTTATATTAAAAAAATTTTTAGGAAAAAAAGAATGGAAAAAACAACTAAAAAAATTGAAAAACAGTTAAAATTTTAAAAAAGGATGTTAAAAAAGGGAACCACTCCCCTTATAAGTAAAGTGCCCTAAACATCTGAAAAATTTTGGCAAAAAATTTTGTTATTGTTTTAAATTTAAAAAAAAACTTGGATAACTATTACAAAATTAATAAATGCAAATTCTATTTTTAACCGAACTTTATACATTAGAGGGAATTTAATACCCCCAACTCTTCCCTTGGGGGATTTTTTTTTCCTAAAATTTTTTTTATGTTGCTCCCCCAAAAAATCTTTTTGGAACCTTCCTTTAAAAAAATTTAAATTAATAGTAAGCATTCCCTAAATAATTTCAAAAAAGAGTTATAATTACGGTCTTTTTATTAATTTTTACTTACCCCAAAAAATTCTTAATTGTGGAACTCCCCGACCCTTCCCCAAAAAGTAAGATTGCAAAAAAAGGTTTAAATTATTGGGGTTTTTAAAAAAAAACAAAAAAAAAAACCAAAAAAACAAAAAAAAAAAAAAAAAAAAAAAAAACCCCCCCCGTGTAGTTTTCCCCTATTTCACGGTCGGTTATATACATTTTTCCTCGAAAGGAGAACAAACAAAAAACGGTGTTAAAATTTTGATTTCAATTTTTTTCCCCAGGTCAATCGAATCAAATCTTTTCCAAAATATGATCACGGTAAAGAATTTTAAATATAATCAAATTTCTATCTGAGATAAATAAAATTTTATTTTAAATTTCCAAATTGTTTTACAAAAAACATATTTTGAGACAAACAAAAACAAAATAGGAATGTTTTGGTTTGAAAATGTAGGTTTTCCACAGAAAAAAAATATAGAGAATTAAACATCATTACAAGTAAAACATAAAAAGCTACAATTATTGCCAAAAAACTAACTGTCCCAAAACCTTAGCTCTTAAAAAGCGTTAAACTAAAGTTTTTATTTTTATCGATGTTTTCATAGAGATTCTCCCAAATTTTTTCTAGTAAACTAACATATTGTTTAAACAGAAAGAAATTGCTCAAAAAAATGCTCCCTTTCAAAAGATAATAACAGAAAAAAATAAATAATCACCATTTATCTTAACGTTTAAATTTTTGATCTACGTTCACTTTCAGCTTTTTCAAAAAATTTTGATAGATCCCCCTGAACAAGAATGCACTTGACATCGAAACTGACCCTTTTCCTCTGGACCCAAAACTTTTCACAAATTCAAAAGGAAAAAACTGTCATAAAAAACCATTAGTAGATTGTGGGCAACGAAAAATTGACAGATTTAAGGATTTGCAAGTAAACAGGCGAAATTTTACCAATATTAAAAATAAAAGGGCCCATTGAAAAGTCATTGACATAGAAAGTAAAAACAAGCCAAAAATATTGAGATTGAAAACCGAAAAAAGGGGGAATTGATTGTGTGCAATATCAAACCCATTGACTGGTTTTTTTTCACAGTGCAGCGCGTGATCGTAGAAATATAAAAATTTCAAACAAGCTAACTTCATACCGGTATATTAAAAAACTTCTAAACCGGGTTTATATTAAAAATGAAAAACTTGGCAAGATAACAGAACGTATCATGCTCTCCGAAACAACTCTGAGAAGCAAAAACCTCTCACTTTCGTGGTTTGGGGTTTGTACAAGTTTCTATTTCTTGGTAATCAAAAGACACTTGCTGACAATCTTTAGCCGTTAAGGTGAAAAAAAACTATTAGGGAAAGCAAATGATAGTGATGGGGGCCCTGCTTCCGCTTCGTAAAGTGTATTTTTTCTTTGAATATATCACTTGTCTTAAGCTTTAGACCCACTCCACAATTTAGACCCCCTTAAAAAACATTTTAATTGACAAAACGTTAGTGTTTAAAATCATATGAGAAAAATTTTGACAGATATAAACTCCCCCTGGACTACGGGTGTATATCAAATCTACATGTGAAGAGAAATTTTTGTACCTGCTTGCGGAACATTTCCACATTTCCGAAAATTATCAAGTTACGTAACTATGGCTTCACGTGAAGGGGCACGGGGTTTACCCTCTTTGAGCTGCCATAGATGAAAAGTTTAAAATAAAACTTTTTTCACACACAGATTAAATAAGTACTTTTACGACGAGTGAGAGGCAGAGTACCATGATAAATAAAATTTTTTTTAGAAGCTCGTAACATATCAATAGGCCTACAAAAAAGAATATACGTAAAAAGACCGAAATATAGGGCAGAGAATGCAATCCACCCAAATCGCGTTTATGAGCGAGTGCTGCCATACTTTTATTTTTGTATGGTTTGCTGTAAAAGGAAGTCAAACTGCGTGACGTCACTTATATAAAAAATTACACTAAAATAGATTTTAACTTAGAAGAGACAGAGCAGAGTTCCCGAAAAACTACGAAAGATCGAGTGTTGCACCATGGAAATGATCCACCCCTCAAGTTAAATGCCTTCCCCCTACTGAAAGCTTTAGCTGACCAGTTCGAGAAGTCAAATCTATGAAACTGGTGAAAGACCTGAATTATAAAACAAACATACAATCAATATGCAAACTTTAAGGGGGGGGAAATTTTTTCATTTGGGCTGACATCAGAATTGAATTCGCACTTTTTGACAACATTTAAAAGTTCACATCTAAAGGATGGTCAAGTGCAGAAAATGCGCGAAATATGAATTTAAGCTTTTGCAAATAGTAGGCATAAAACGAAAAAAAAAGAATGAATTGAACAATGTAAGTCCAGAAAACTTCAAGAAAGTACAAAAAACCCTTTTAAGTTAAAGCATAACAAGTTATTTTGGGCCCGCCCCTTTTGAAGGGAAAAAACCATGGTAAATGAGTGTAAAATATAAGAATTGACAGAATCGATGCATGAACATAAAGTGTAGATAGAAACTATCTCCAAGACCCAAAGCATGTTAGGCCATACTCCTAATTGCTGGAGTCGGTTTACGTGAGAGTAAAAACTTACCAAGAATAGCTAGTTCTCCAACCATTTAAAATCGGAAAGAATGGTCCGGGGCCGTCCTGCGTCTGGAAGTGGAGTCGATTTACTCTTCTTAGATGATGTACTTTTGAAGGATGTCTCTTGTTTTTCCTTTATGTTCCGATGTGCAAGGGTTTCTTGTTTTCCTTTATTCCGAGTGCAAGGATGTCTCTGTTGTCCTTGATGTTCCGATGTGCAAGGGGTCTCTTGTCCTTATGTTCCCAGTGCAAGGATTCTCTTGTTGTCCTTATGTTCGATGTGCAAGGATGTCTCTTGTTGTCTTGATGTCCCCCATGTCGGTTTCGATTGGGAGTGGGTCTCTTCAGCTGAAGTTCTCTTTAGAGATTGTGGCCCCGTCAAGTCCTAAGGAAATAAAAAAAAAAAAAAAAACATATTTTTATTTTTTCTAATAAAAAATGTAAGAAATACTTGAGTTATGGACTCACCATAAGAAAAAAAAGTGAACACTAGCAAATAGCGAATGTTCCAATGCACACAACTTTTATTCCTCACAATTATTTAAAACAGGGTTCAGTTTCAATCCAAAATTTTCGCTGTCACAGAGATAGTTGACTTTTAGAATTGTTTTTCTGACCATCCGCAGCTGCATGAAAAACTGTTTTGTATCAACGTACGGTTCACATGTGAGATGGCGATGTTGGTTTCAGTGGAAAATATAAAATATATTTTCGTAAATACTAAAATTTTGGGCTTTACATTGAGATTTGCACATTTTTCCACAGGAAAAAAAGAAGTTTATTTTTTTTTAAAACAAAATTGTCACTCTTTGGATTTTAAATTTAAATATACAAATGTAGCTGAAAAGAGCCCCTGAAACATGATAATTTAGTGCAAGTTTTAAAAAAAAAATTTGGATTTGGAACTACAGGGGAAACGCCAAAGTCGTTGATAAACAGTGAGTGGCCAAGTGTTGAGTACCCGGGGGCAGGAAAAATCCCCCTTTTCCTCCCACATACCTAAGGGGAATCTAGCCCCGTATGAGGAATGGTACCGGGTACTATATACACATGGTCACTCCTCTTTTTAAAAACGACTTTGGGTTTCCCTTTAATTTTGTTAGCCCCAAAAGCTGGGCAAGCGGCTATACCGGTATTTTATGGGAAAACTGACCCTACTTATAGGACTATTCGTCCTCCGAATTTTTTGCTACCCGTAATTTATATTTTTTTTTTTTTACAACCATGGTACAGATATAAGAATGAATACAAAAAAAAAATACCAAGTTTTTAAAAAGAACTAAAAAGTATCAATTTCAGTACAAATACATAAATATTGTTTAATAAAAACGTACGTCACCAACCAAGTGGAGGGGTAGGAACTCACAAAGGGAAAACAAGGATTTGTCCAAAAAGTAAGCCCACTAGAGGGCAGACTTGAATGATTTTTTTTTATTTTATTTTCCCCCAAACCAAAAAGTTTCCTCCACAAGTGCGATTAGGATTTTATAAAATTTGTAATATAAAGCACAAAAAAAAAAAATGATATCAAAAACAAAAACTCTAAAAAGTTCAGGTGCAAAAAAGAAAATTATACTAACGAAAAGCAAAAAAATAAAAAAACTATGACGATTTCAAAGTTATAAACCCAAGAAAAATATTTTTAAGAAAAAGTTTTAAAAAAGTTGAAAGTTTAGGTGATTAATGTCAAAATCGGATGGATGACAACTAATTGTTTTACGTATGTTTTATCCGGGTTTTTTGGGGAATTACTAAAAATGTTAGTCTGCTTTTGGGAAGATGGAAAAGTCTGAAAATTTCGTGTTAGTCTTTCAGGGAAAGTGAAAATGTACTGAAAGAAGAAGCTTTTTAATTTGGTTTTTTTGTGGGGGATTGTTTAAAAGATTTTACTTGCCTTAATCTAGTTTGGTTCCAAAGGGGCCCTTTGGGCTGATTTACAACATGTTTCAATGCGGTATAGGTCGTTAAAAAGGGGGATGCCCCCAATTAATTTGTTCCCTAACATAAAAAAAAAAAACATTTTAAGTCATTGAAAATACCAAACATAAATTTTTATTTATTTTTAAAGAAAGTTATTTTTTAATATTTAATAATAATAATAAAAAATAATAATAAAAATAATAATAATAATAATAATAAAATAAAATAATAATAATAATAATAATAATAATAAATAAAAATAATAATAATAATAAATAATAATAATAATAATAATAATAATAATAAAATAATTTTTTATTTAAAAAATTTTTTCAAAAAAAAATACACGATTAAAAAAAAAAAAAACAAACATAATTACAAAAATAATGATTAGAAGAACAGCTTGAGGTACAGAACATAGTTTGAAGTAATCATCAAACTAAGATGGTCAGGTTTCTTGTCCTGAAACTGTATCTTCACAGGGATCTTGCATCTTTGAGACAGTTCATCGTGTGGAAAGTGTTTTGCAATTATAGCCAATCGCTTTGATTTGTGGGGCTTACTGAAATCTTTTGCAATGATATTCAGAATACCTCATTCCCACCCGTGGTTTTATCACCTTGAATGGTGTGATGACGCTATGTTGAGCGTATTCGCCACCGACGGACTGTCGTGAAGCACTGCCACTGGCACTTCTTAGCAAATATCACCTTGTACCGGTACATAAACAGATCATTTTACTATCTTTCTAATCTGAATATTGTCTTATGCCGGACACGTGTTCCACATATATATTTCGAGACCACTTGATAGTTTCGCTGACCATTTTCTTCCTCATTGATGTAGCACATCTCTTACTAATACCTAAGGCGCGCAATACTCGTTCATTTTCTTGGTCCCATCCTCCAAGACTACCGACTATAAAGGATCCACTGTGGTAGAGTATCCTTCTGATTCAAATACCTTAGCAGTCTCCCGGTATTTTTCCTCCTTACGTAGTCTTGCTAAAATGAAACGCATCTGCGCCATTTTCAAATGGACAAGCAACATCTATAATTCTCACAGTTTTTAAAGTATCATCTTGATAATGATATCAGGCCGTAATTTTGAGTTGTTATCTGCTGAATTACGCCGATTAACAGTTACTGTGAGTTTTGGCCGGTTTTTGGGAAGTGCTGCTACAAGACGATTTTGTACATCATTATGGCGTTTTTGCAATGCTCTGGAATGGCGCATACAATGGTTTATGACATGTGGCAGAGTCTCTTGCGGATAGTTACACAATCGGCATGACTTAGATCCTTCACCCAGAATCGACTTCCATTTAGAGGCATGACATTCAATCTGGCTCTATTTATAAAACGCCAATCACAAAAACGGGTGTGTTTTCCTGTAGCGACAAAAAGGTTGCTTGCATAACACTTTGTTGTAAGTATAAATACTTTCCCTGGCTCTTCTTATGCAATAACTTCTCCCTATAGGAATCACGCACTGCTGTTCTCAGTGTCTTGGCTAATAGTCCGCGTGAGTCTGGTGGAACTACCGCAATGTCAGGCATCTTTTGTGGCCGAGAAAACTTTGATACATAGCTCTTGTCGGGCAACATCATATGTCCATAAAAAGCCAATCCGGTTACGAAGTCGCCGTGATGCAGATCTTGCCTGTGTCCAGATTGAAGTGATTGCTCCTTCATGTCGCGCATAATCTCCTTCCATAGAGCCACTAAGATATTGGCAACAATCATCATCATTAGGAGCTCGGCCTATCTTCTTTTTAACAACACTACTCATAGACGCATATAATAATAATAATAATAATAATAATAATAATTGAACGAGTGAGCGTAGCGAACGTAGTGGATTCCATTCGACTTAAACGGCCCTAATTGTTTTTCTGCGTGCGTGCGTGCGTGTGTGTGTGTGTGTGTGTGTGTGTACGTTGAAAATCAGCCGAATCGCTGAACAGATTGCGCTAAAATTTTAAACAGACATCCGGTACGAGTTTATTGAGAATGAGAACAGCTAACAAAATCAGCAAGATTCATTGCGATTTAATCCTGCAAGAAATGATAAACTGAAAAATAGACTTCCAATGTTTAGAAATTATTTTAACGACAATGTTTTAGATTTTGAAAATATATTTTGTGTGTGTTGTTCGCCTGGCCGTGTAATGCCGTGCCCATGCAAGGTCTGTCGAATGTTGGACGTCAAGGTACCCCAAATTCCGCTCGTAGATTGAGTAAACCTTGCAATATTTTCACGTATTTCGTACTGGCTATGTTTACCATAGTAGGCCCTATTGCCACAGATGATGGACTACACTGCGTTATATGAATTTCAAAACATGTTTAATTATTTTTGAAATACAATCTAGAAATTACAAAATCTTTCCCGACCAGGGGATTGAACCCACGTCTCCCACATTTCGGCTACAAGGGCGCTTTAGCCAACTAGACAAGGGAAACGCCAAAGTCGTAGTTAGACGAGTGAGCGAGTCATGTGGTGAGTACCCGGGAACATTTGCATTTAAGTTTGATAATTATATTCGTATAAATAATAGGGTATTGGTGGAAATCACTGTGCCGGAGGTTGCTGTTGTTGGCAGTCTTCAACTGAATATTCCGTGTGACTGCCGGGTCTTGCTTAATGGTAGATTGTTGGTCCGGGAGTTGTGTAAAAGTTTAGGCCATAGTTTAGGCCAAAATGCTCCACTGTAGCCTATGATAGGCTATAGGGAGGCCTAAGGTAAGGGGAAGAAAAGAAATGTTACCGGGTACTCAACACATGGCTCACTCACTCGTCCAACAACGACTTTGGCGTTTCCCTAGTATACAAAACACTAGGTGTAAATATTATTAACCAAACACATAATATGAATATTCAACATTATCGAAACATAATTCGAATCAATATGAACGTTCACAGTCATTAGGAGACAACTAAATAAACAGATATTTATTCTTTGTGCCTTCTTCCTTGTACTCAAGTGCAGGAGAAAATCAATTACTTCACTTAAATCGAACATGCGCTAAGACGATTCTAAACCTGGGTATTCATTTTAATTTATCACACAATTCGTAATCCTAAAAACTAGGTTATTTATTTTATTTATTTATTTTCATGTGTTTATTTATTAGTTTATTTAAGGCTGAAAACAGAAAAAGATAACAGGAAACTTGAAAAAGAAGAGTGTTGTGTTGTGTTGTTTTTAAATAAATAACTATGGTTTTAAGTTTTAAAATCTGTGGTTTATAATAAATCGTACATTTTTATTATTCACTATAATTAAGCCAATAACATAAAGAGCAGAGATTATTTGTATGCATTTATTTATTTAACGTCTATCATTTTCAGTTATAAAACCATTTACAAAGGAGGATAACACTTATTTACAAAGGACAACAACTAAGGCCAGAGTGCTTTAAACATAGTTTATTAACAAATCAATGCATTGGTTTAAATAACTTTGTTACGTTATTGAAAAAGTTTATATAAGTGTTGTGCAATCTCCACGAAACGTCAAATATTTTTAATTAAACTATAAATTAGGCACGAGGTACATTCTAACATCAATCAGTCATGTAAGCCTTCGCAAATTAATAAATAATTGTATATATTTAATATAGATTCAGGTGATCAACCGTGATTTGTTTTTCTTCAAATAGGCAACCTTGTAAAAATATAGTGATTGGAATTGAACCCTGGCTCTAGTAGATCATTAAAATAATTTAATCATATTTTTCTGAACAGGCACAAGGCAAATATTGCCTTTCTCAAAATAATTTGAAATTTCAGGTCCACCTAGCACACCATTCAACGTTGATGGTTGTGTACTATCTACATTGAATAGTGTGTTAGGCGAAACTGAAGTATCAATTTATTTTGAGGGAGCAATATTAGCCGTATGACTGATCAGAAAGATTTAAAAACAAATGTTTTGGTGTTCTAATAGAGCCAGGGTTCAATTCCATTCACTATATTTGTACTTAGTTGCGTGAGTGACAAATATGAAAAATGCGGTTGATTCACCATAATGCAATTCCATTTATAAATTTTGAGTGATGTGAAAAATTCCTATCAGTTAGCTTACAAAGCCATTATATCAGACAACTGACAAAGTATATTTACAGCAGTATACTTGACAATTTTTTTTTTTTTTTTTTTAAACGGCCTCCTCCATCCCCATATAGCCGCCCAATTCCTCGCCTCAATCGTAATCAAACCGTGCATCATTGTGTCGTGTCTATTAATTCATAAAGCTTATAATTTATGAGTGAACTAGTATCAACAGCACAATACTCTTCCACCTCGAGCAAGTCAATCTCGAAGCTGGGGCCCCTAGCCTCAAGATAAACTGCTACCATACTAGCTACTATACTAACAATCTACTATTACTGCACTACAACTTGCTACTATAATAACAATACTACTATTAGCTACTTCTACCACTAACTATAACTAGCTACTATACTAATACTACTTTTACAAAACAAATAGGCCTACTACAACATTCTAACCATTTCTACGGTAGTATTGTGCTGTGTTCACATATTGTTGTAATAACAGAGTTCGCCGTTGATTCAAGAATCTTAAGCAGATGCAAGGAAAGTGTAAACTAGATAAAACTAGATAATATCCTTTGATTAGTGTGATTAATTTGAAATAAATTAACATCTTAACTTAATTTGCCAAATAGGTAAATATCTACCCAACATAGGTAGGCAAATTCTAAACAATGCTGCACGGTTGGATTACGATTATAAAAAAACAAAAAACAAAACAAAAAAACAGTTACAATTGAAAGATAATTGATAAACATGAATTGAATTAAACTGATAAACAAGAATTGAATTAAATTGATGAACATAAATTGAATTAAATTGATAAACATTAATTGAATTAAATTGAATTGAATTAATTAAAATAAATCAAAATACTTTAAAACTAATATTGTTCGTCACGATGTCCCAGACGTCTTCTCTGTTGTCTTGAGGTTTTCATTGACGGATGGGTTGACCTCTCCTACTCTCCTGCTCTCCTCTTCCTGTGAACAAGTATGGGTCATAAGTACAACTTTATCCTGGTCTAGAATCGCTAGAACAATTAGTTCTCAACATAGCAAGTAAAACACAAAACAAATTACTATAGTGGTGTGCGGGTACCCAAAATGAGTTTAGATTGTTGAAGTTTATCAATCATCAATCGAGTCTGATACTGGGCAATCATTTGATTTTGGTTGTTATCTCATTTAAAGCAAGAACAAGTCTGAATATATTTTTATAATGAATTTATTATACTTGTTGACATTGTCGACATTGTACGCCTGAGATAAACTACTAAGTTTGGAATAAGTAATTGCCCAAATATACACAAAAAACAATTAAAATATCAACGAAAATATCAATATTAATTAGTAAGATGGCACAGCGCATTGAGAAGACATTGAGAGAGACACAGCTGCTTTACTAGTGATAAAATATTGTTAAGCATTTAAACGCAACAAACAAAGAGTTAATACTGGTACTCTGATACTTACTGTCTTGTCCAGTTGCCCTGGTCAACTCCGCCGGATCTAGTTCATGGTCTGGGTCGCCAGGTCGCCCTGCGAAGTCTGGCTGCCTTAGTGGAGCTCCCACCGTGGTGTCTCCGCTAGGGCCGCGTCGGACGGGGCGGTGCTACTCGTCTCGGCCCGTTTACTCTGCAAGGTTCGACTCTGAAAACCAAAGCGAGACACAAAGCAGAACCAAGCCAACAAGCTACAGCATAAATTGAAACTTAGCTAAAAGCACACCATTGTTGAAATACTCAATACAATTGTAAGACCCTGGCCAAAGAAAATACACGCCACCATAAAGGAAGGAATGCACTAAGTCCGGCAGCAGATCAAACCAGAGAAATCAAGCACTTTGTAATGTTATGCTATTCTACAGCACCTGACGTTCCGAGATGACATTCGTCGTCGAGATTAATATCATATACAATGCAATAACTTCCTAAGTACTGCTATAAGTAAAAAAACTCATCCGGATTGACTCCGATTGAGCCACCTTAGGTTTGCGTAGTCGACAGTGTACCCCTCTACGCGCACCATGGTGACTAAGCGAGTGGACACGGTACTAGCAACACAGTGGGCCATGCACCAGAGGGCCAGGGAGACCGACCAACGGAGGCTAGCTGGTTCGCTTAGGGGTAGGGGACCACTCGGCTACCAGGAAGATTTCACCCGCACAACACAAAGGTCGCCGGTTCACGGTCACAGGTGACAGTGTCGTCGTCACTTAGGCCATGGTGAACTCAGATCGGTATAATATAGACTACTAGCCTCAAGGTTGGGGATCACTGAGGGATTATTTCAATATGCTACGACGTCAGGGAAGCAGACCTGTTCAATATGGCTTGATATAATTTATTTCATTTCATTCGTCTTAGCAACAAACACTGTTTTTGGTCTCGAAGTTCTGTTGTCTGAGGTCCTCATTTCTTATTCCTAAGTAAGTTTGTTAAATTACTATTCTTAATATCTAATTAGTGCACTGACTTTGTGAAGCAGACCTGTTTAATATGGCTGGATAATTTATTTAATTTATTCTGATCTTAGCAACAAACACTGTTCTTGATCTCGAAGTTCTGTTGTCTGAGGTTCTCATGTAAACGTTTTATTATTCCTAGGTAAGTTAGTTTAAGTATCCTACAGAACCTTACATACAAAACCCTGCCTCAAGTATGACACTTAAGACCATTGTCAACTCACCCGGATTGAGCCGTCTTGATGTATGTAGTCGACGGTGTCTCGCCGATATTCTCTTGATAATGGGCTGCAAGAACTAGTACCCTGAAAGCCAAAGTGAGACAGAAAGCAGAACCAGGCATCCAACAAGCTACAGTATAAATTGAAACTTAGCTAAAAGCACACCATTGTTGAAATACTTAACACAATGGTAAGACCTCTGGCCAAAGAAAATACACGCCACCATAAAGGAAGGAATGCACTAAGTCCGGCAGCAGATCAAACCAGAGAAATTAAGCACTTTGTAATGGGCTCATCACCTGATGTTCCGAGATGACATTCGTCGTTGAGATTACTATCATATACAATACAATAACTTTCTAAGTACTGCTATAAGTAAAAAAACTCATCCGGATTGACTCCGATTGAGCCACCTTGATTAGGCCTAAGTAGTCGACAGTGTACCCCTCTTCGCGCACCATGGTTACTAAGTGAGTGGACACGGACTAGAACACAGTGGGCCATCCACCAGAGGGCCAGGGAGCCCGACCAACAGTAACTAGCTGGCCCGCTTAGGGGTGTGGAACCGCTCGGCGACCAGGAAGAGTTCACCCGCACAACACAGAGGTCGCCGGTCCATGGTCACAGGTCACACAAATGTCGTCGTCACTTAGGCCATGGTGAACTTAGATCGGTAAAATATTGACTTCTAGCCGTATGGTTCGATCATTGGGGGGTTATTGCAATTTTCTACATCATCACGGAACCAGGCGTATTCAATATGGCTGAACAATTTGTATCCATGTCGCACGTGTCTTAGTTGTCTGTTCTGTTGTAAGTAATAAACACTGCCTTAGTTGGGAGTCGAATTTACCCAAAGCATTTCTTTACTTATTGTTACACATTTCGCAAACATCAGCTGGTAAGTAGAGTAGTAAACAAATCCCTGAAACTAGAGGCGAGCTCTCCCTCTTCCATGGGACCATGGGACAATGGGAGTTTTTTTTTTATACAAAATGACCTAACGGTTGATGCACCCTTAATCTTAATAATCATACTTAACCCTGCTACAGTATAACACTGTCAACTCACCAGGATTAAGCCATCTTGATGTTAGTAGTCGACGGTGTCTCGCAGATATTCTCTTGACTACGAGCTGCAAGATCACGTTCTCTGAAAGCCAAAGCGAGACACAGCAGAACCAGGCTTCAACAAGCTATGGCATACATAACAACTAGGTTGAAAGCACAACATAATTTAAATACTCAATCCGTCGGTAAGACTTCTGGCCAAAGAAAATACACGCCACCATGAAGGAAGGAATGCACTAAGTCCGGCAGTAGATCAAACCAGAGAAATGATCACTTCGTAATGTTATGCTGTCCTAATCTTACTTCCTAAGCCCTGCTCCTAGTTCACAAATACAAACAAACTCATCCGGATTGACTCCGATTGAGCCACCTTGATTAGGCCTAAGTAGTCGACAGTGTACCCCTCTTCGCGCACCATGGTTACTAAGTGAGTGGACACGGACTAGAACACAGTGGGCCATCCACCAGAGGGCCAGGGAGCCCGACCAACAGTAACTAGCTGGCCCGCTTAGGGGTGTGGAACCGCTCGGCGACCAGGAAGAGTTCACCCGCACAACACAGAGGTCGCCGGTCCATGGTCACAGGTCACACAAATGTCGTCGTCACTTAGGCCATGGTGAACTTAGATCGGTAAAATATAGACTACTAGCCGTAAGGTTCGATCATTGGGGGTTATTGCAATTTTCTACATCATCACGGAACCAGGCGTATTCAATATGGCTGAACAATTTGTATCCATGTCGCACGTGTCTTAGTTGTCTGTTCTGTTGTAAGTAATAAACCCTGCCTTAGTTGGGAGTAGAATTTACCCAAAGCATTTCTTAACTTATTGTTACACATTTTGCAAACATCAGCTGGTAAGTAGGGTAGTAAACAAATCCCTGAAACTAGAGGCGAGCTCTCCCTCTTCCCTCGACGACCATGGGGCTTTTGTTTACGCAAAATGACCCATCGGTTGATGCGCCCTTAATCTAAATAAACATACTAAACCCTGCTCCAGTAAAACACTGTCAACTCACCGGGAGTTAACCATCTTGATGTTAGTAGTCGACGGTGTCTCGCAGATATTCTCTTGACAACGAGCTGCAAGATCACGTTCTCTGAAAGCCAAAGCGAGACACAGCAGAACCAATCTTCAACAAGCTATGGCATACATAACTACTTAGTTAAAAGCACAACATTATTAAAATACTCAATCCGTCGGTAAGACTTCTGGCCAAAGAAAATACACGCCACCATGAAGGAAGGAATGCACTAAGTCCGGCAGTAGATCAAACCAGAGAAATGATCACTTCGTAATGTTATGCTGTCCTAATCTTACTTCCTAAGCCCTGCTCCTAGTTCACAAATACAAACAAACTCATCCGGATTGACTCCGATTGAGCCACCTTGATTAGGCCTAAGTAGTCGACAGTGTACCCCTCTTCGCGCACCATGGTTACTAAGTGAGTGGACACGGACTAGAACACAGTGGGCCATCCACCAGAGGGCCAGGGAGCCCGACCAACAGCAACTAGCTGGCCCTCTTAGGGGTGTGGAACCGCTCGGCGACCAGGAAGAGTTCACCCGCACAACACAGAGGTCGCCGGTCCATGGTCACAGGTCACACAAATGTCGTCGTCACTTAGGCCATGGTGAACTTAGATCGGTAAAATATTGACTTCTAGCCGTATGGTTCGATCATTGGGGGGTTATTGCAATTTTCTACATCATCACGGAACCAGGCGTATTCAATATGGCTGAACAATTTGTATCCATGTCGCACGTGTCTTAGTTGTCTGTTCTGTTGTAAGTAATAAACCCTGCCTTAGTTGGGAGTAGAATTTACCCAAAGCATTTCTTAACTTATTGTTACACATTTTGCAAACATCAGCTGGTAAGTAGGGTAGTAAACAAATCCCTGAAACTAGAGGCGAGCTCTCCCTCTTCCCTCGACGACCATGGGGCTTTTGTTTACGCAAAATGACCCATCGGTTGATGCGCCCTTAATCTAAATAAACATACTAAACCCTGCTCCAGTAAAACACTGTCAACTCACCGGGAGTTAACCATCTTGATGTTAGTAGTCGACGGTGTCTCGCAGATATTCTCTTGACAACGAGCTGCAAGATCACGTTCTCTGAAAGTCAAAGCGAGACACAGCAGAACCAATCTTCAACAAGCTATGGCATACATAACTACTTAGTTAAAAGCACAACATTATTAAAATACTCAATCCGTCGGTAAGACTTCTGGCCAAAGAAAATACACGCCACCATGAAGGAAGGAATGCACTAAGTCCGGCAGTAGATCAAACCAGAGAAATGATCACTTCGTAATGTTATGCTGTCCTAATCTTACTTCCTAAGCCCTGCTCCTAGTTCACAAATACAAACAAACTCATCCGGATTGACTCCGATTGAGCCACCTTGATTAGGCCTAAGTAGTCGACAGTGTACCCCTCTTCGCGCACCATGGTTACTAAGTGAGTGGACACGGACTAGAACACAGTGGGCCATCCACCAGAGGGCCAGGGAGCCCGACCAACAGTAACTAGCTGGCCCGCTTAGGGGTGTGGAACCGCTCGGCGACCAGGAAGAGTTCACCCGCACAACACAGAGGTCGCCGGTCCATGGTCACAGGTCACACAAATGTCGTCGTCACTTAGGCCATGGTGAACTTAGATCGGTAAAATATAGACTACTAGCCTCAAGGTTGGGGATCACTGAGGGATTATTTCAATATGCTACGACGTCAGGGAAGCAGACCTGTTCAATATGGCTTGATATAGTTTATTTCATTTATTCTGATCTTAGCAACAAACACTGTTCATGATCTCGAAGTTCAGTTGTCTGAGGTCCTCGTGTAAACGTTTTATTATTCCTATGTAAGTTTGTTTAAGTATTCTTCTTAATATTTAATTAGTGCACCGACTTAATCTCGAAGTTCTGTTGTCTCATGTGCAAATGTAAACGTTTTATTATTCTATGTTAGTTTGTTTAAGTATTCTTCTTAATATCTAATTAGAGCACTGACTACGTGATATTACAGATAACAGACTGGAGGGTTAAGACTAAGCCTAGGCCGTGTATTGTAGCTAGGGTTGAAGCTAGGCCCTAGGGCGAATCACTGTCTACTACCCTCTATGAACACACCTGGATGGCTCAAGTAATCTTGATGCTGAACTTATTTCCGGGACCGAATCACTCCTCTTCACTTTCTTATCTTCATCTTTTTCGTTGCTGTTGCTTCAAGGACTCGGGTGAAGACACAATCTCCTTGCGATGCGGGGCGAGGTATCAGCTGTAACAGAACAACATGCTGTTAACACAATCGCAGGAGATTTGTTATGTTTAATTTATACAGTTCACGTTCATCATTCGTTTTTCATTTTAGTGTCACAATCTCACCTTTTATAATCATATAGGCCCAAACAATTCATTAAATTATATTATAATTAGTGCTGTTATTAATTAGTGTTAGTGCTGTTGTTATAATTAGTGCTGTGTGTTTAGTATAAGTTTAATTGATGAGTTAAGTATTTAAGTGCCGACAGAAATCATGTCAACTGTACAATGTACACTGCACACAACTCACATGTTAAACATCTGGAACATGTTTCTTAGCGTTGAAATGATCGAGTAGAATGTGTAGGAGATTGTGGGTAGAAAGTGTGAGGGAAGATAGAACAGGGAGCTGTAAATTAGTGGAACGAAAAGATGAGGAAGAAACGCCGAGTCTGGCAATAAAACAGTGAACAACATATGCAGCTGGAACTGTGGCTTGAACCCAGGACCTCCGGCTCTACCTACCGATATTTCCAGAGACGAATCTTCGCTTAATTTATTCTTATTTGTTATGTTGATGACCTGATTGTTGTGGAAACAATGATTACTTTTGAAATGTGAGGAACAGTTTAGATATATTAAATAACAATATTATGCAATCAAATTATTAGTTAGTTAGCATTCTAATAACACACAGAATATTTCACGAGTTTTTCAAATTTATTTTGATTTATATATTGCAACTTTCAGACAGCGAAACATTTACGATGTGATAAGAAGTTGATATTGATCCTGGTCGGTAATGTTTCAGTTTGTCAATAACTCTTACCTGCCATGGTGTGTTGCTCTGGGTGACGTTCACAGCAGATGTGACGTCAGTGATACTCGAACTTGAAGAGAAGTGGTCCGACTCTTGCTCGCTGGAATACAATCAAGTTCCTCTTCATCCAACATGATGTGGTGTTTGCTGTAACAAACGGTACACACCTATAAGGAAAGATTAGGGTTTCCGCTTTTTAGTCAAATCCACCCAATCTGTAATGTTCTCCACTAAACAACACAATTGCAATTTGCTTATTAATTAATTGCCTATGGAATGCAAGAATATGAAATCACAGTTTCAGTAAAGAAAATACTTGCGGCACAATGCAGTGGCTAGAGCAGGGCGGTGTTGGTTTGAGCACCACTAGGGTAAATCTACATGACAGTCGTTATAAATAGTTTAGCACAGCTGCGTGATGTCAATGACATCGCCTTATTATTATGCCATTGAGTGTAGATAATGTGCACAACATCAGGTAACATGACACACAGAGTTGACCCAGTCACCCTGACTGATAGCGAGGCCAGCACCGAGCTACGTCCCGCATCACATCACAAAACTAAACTCGTTTACAATCGTGAAAATATTTTAAACGATAAACGAAGCATATTACTTTTCAATAAAATTTCTTGACTTCACTCTTATTACTATTTTACTTTATTCTTCCTTCACCTAAATAATATTATAAGATGTTGGTTACTTGATTTGAAAAAAAAAACAACAGATGTAATGAGAGTACCTACTAAGTAATCTTAATATAACCGATATTCATTCTGATTTGATTTGTTATCTTAGTTATTGATCGTCACTCTTCTATAATTGATATTATATTATCTGTGTATGATTATAGCATACTATGGTATTTATAATTTGGCTATTGATAGGCCTATATATGATACGTCCCCGTTTAACCAACGAATCGCCAAATATCAATTCCACTGAAAACAATTTATAAAGAAACAAAAGCTAACACTAACAAACATATAACATAAAAACAATCAAGATAATTTAATAAATAGGCACTCCAACAATGCTGTGTTAGCATTGTGTAATCTTTCATAATTACCAAAATCTTTCGTATAATATGTCAAGCAATTATGTCAGATATATGCTCTAATAACCAAAACCACGGTAGCGGAACATTAGGCCTAAAACTCGCAAAATTCTTCTATACTCAATACTCAAAATAAATGTAAATCAAATACGTGTCACTCCCTACCTTTATTTCTCTATAGTCTATTTCATTGATCGGGAAACACTCCTGTAAGTGTAATTTATTTTATAGAAATCAACCCAGAAATTAAAAAAATACCCCGCTGGGATGGATTTTTTTATTTCTGGATTGATTTCTATAAAAAAAAACTTACCTTCATAAATTATTTTAGCTCTGACGCCACTGAACGTATGAATAGTGAAGATGAAACCAACGAGAAAAACATGGTTTATAGTTTGAATAATGATGAAATTTTTAACTTTAAATATTATTAACAATTATAGTAACCCTTACAAATTTATCTACGCACAAGAAGGCAAACAAGATCGTTGGTAACGTATTTCTACGACATGAAAAGAACGAAGAACGAAGTACAGTTCTCGTAATTCACTTTTCGCGTTGATTTGGTCTTTTTCTGAACTTGACATGTAATACACTCGTAGGATGGTTAGTCATTGTAGTCTGGAATTGCACAAGTAAATCTATCTATCTTTCATACCGTAACTTGAAACAACATTTCGGCTCGACCAAACAGTACGTAACCCAGACTCACCACGCTACGACAAGAATGAATTACCCCCATTCAAAGTGGCGACCCATTGTTGCTTCGAGCTTTGACAATAGTTAAGATGCCCAAGTTAATTTTACTTTTTCATCTAAAACTCATCTCATCTCAGTTACGAAATAATAAAATTCAAAACGAAAACACACAGATCACAGTAAAACGATCGGTTTCAACAAAATAAAATAGTTTATGTCCCGCACATCAGAAAAATATTCCAACATAAACGTATTACTTATCCGACACTCTGTTTTTGTTTTGGAGCGTTCTCATTGGTCAGTTACTAGAAAACTACGACACTTCGACGTGAGAACACCGCGGGCACCAACTGTCAAACTCACTGGAGTTAAACAAGGAACATTCAAGTTCATAGCCCAAACTAGTTGTCTCGACAAGTATTATAGCCTTTATTATTAAACTCGTCTCAAAACAACATTAAAACCAATAAAAATAAAACTTTAAAAATAAAACATTGAAACTTTAAAAAATATTGTGTAAATATTTCATTATATGTTTTGTTAGATTTTTTTTATTTGTGTTGGTTATGTGGTAAGGCATGGGACACCACATGTGTTTTGGGCTTCAAGCCCTCTTCTGGCTGCCTGTCTTTGTTTTGTACATAATATACTGGGCATATTCAAAGGCAAACAAATAATAATAATAATAATAATAATAATAAAAAATAATATATAAAAGTTTAAAAATAATAATAATAATAAACATAAATTAATCAGTGATTATCGAAAGTTATTGTCTATATACGGAGATGTTTCTAAACTATCACCAAATTTATAATTGAACTTGAATAATAATAAATGTCCGAAAGAAAAATCAAAGTGAATTTTGTAACACTAAATCCTTTCACACTATATCTCCATGCACATGTACAAGTAATCAATTCTTTGTAGAAAAATTAAATTCACTACTTTTACCCTTGAAAAGCGAATGATGGGTCGAAGTCACTGTGGCCCAGCCTTGTATGGAGATACTGGAAGCTCGTCCGGACAAGTCAAGAGTAGATGATCTAATGGCAGTTGACATCGGCCTCACATTATATAGATGGTCTGTGTCAGCCGGGCACAAAGTGTTCGGCGTCGTGCGTTCCTATTGGGCAGGTCAGGTCACGTGCAAAACGACATGATACGTAGCATCAAGCATAGGCCTACACAACCAAATATTATGACCAATTGCCTTCAGTAAACTTTGATAACACTAGGGAAACGCCAAAGTCGTTGTTAAACGAGTGAGTGAGTGAGCCAAGTGTTGAGTACCCGGGAACATCCCCTTTCCTCCCCTATACCTAAGGATCTAGCCCAGTATGAGTTAGTAGTTTCTCTTCGCACTTTCGATGTATCAGGGGCATGGAGTTGCTTCACAGGTTCTGCCTTCCATCAGTCTTGGGAAAATCTATCAACACAATTTCACATATTATAAACCAAGTTAATATAACATTAAGTTTAAATAAAATATGCTGACTAAAGGAGTATTTGTTTCCAAAATAGTTTAAAAATGTAGTTTTATTGTATTTAAAAGTTCATCAGAAACTTTGTGGATAATTTATCAATTATATGGCAGTTGTAAATAAATAAATAAATAAATTTTATTTGGAGTCTACCCGCTCAGTTATCTATCTGATTTTCAGTGGGGGGGCTTTAAATCAAAGCGACCAAGCCAACCCTGCAGGCCCCGACGCCCAAACGACGAGTGAGCGATAACCAAAACCCAAAAATCGATATTTTTAATAGGAAATATAGCAATCAGTGGTATGGACAGTGCGAACACCCGCGAATCAACGCCAGAATCAAAAAGGCCGATTCAGAACAACTCTGAAATTTATTATGGTGCTTCGTTGCTAGGACGGCTCCAAAGTCACCGTTTACAAACTCCAAAGACAAGAACTGATGGACTTAAATCCAAATCAGAAGTTAAAAAACTTCTGACTTTTAGCGGGAATCGAACCCTGGACCTTCTGCATTGGAAGCAGGTATGCTAACAACAAGACCAACGAGCCACAATCATCCTTTAAATTCAAACTTGATTGTTATTAAATTAGCAGAGTATGTTCATCAAATAAAACATACCCGGTATTTTAATATTGAACTGAATAATATACTAGCTTTGAATTGTTTGGTTATCATGCAGCTAAGCAGCTAATGCTCACTGCCAGTAAGACGATACTACAGCAGAGCTTAAGGAATTCATCTTATCAAACAATGGTGTGCAAGTCAATTGTTACAAGTGGATACAAGTTATGCTTACTACAAGAGATGTCATACAAGGGTGTCTCTGTATCTCGCCTGCCTCAGACTTCCTGGTTTTTGCTAGAGCTGGCGTTGCTATATGCGCGATGAAGCTGAAGCTTTCAGTTCTAGCCTCTCTTCAGCCTCGGATGTATTCTTGTTTGGATTGAAGTAAGTCTTCAAATGTCCTGGATCAAATTGATACCCATTAAAAAAAACATAACTTTATTTTACATAAAACGCATTTTCTGTCGAAACATTCAAACAGATTAGCAATACAAAAATTGTCCATTAAATTAATTAATAATGAGTTTTTGATGACCTGGACAGTGACAAAAGTTGAAAAGTTTAGTTTGTAATTTTATATAGAGAAATAAACTTCTTACCTTGGGAGTAATTTTAGTTTTTGACATGGTTGTTCTTGCCGCTGTAGTCCGGTATCACCCTCTTTCTGCCGCTGTAGTCGAGAATTTCCCCCTCTTCTGCCGCTGTAGTCGAGATTCCCTCTCTTCCTGTCGCTATTCATATTCCCTTCTTCTGCGCTGTAGTTCAGATTCCCTCTCTTCTGCCGCTGTAGTGAGATTCCCTCTCTTCTGCCGCTGTAGTAAATCATTTCAAACTAACTGTGCGTATAATGATCCTCATTCTATCCCTGAGTGATCCCTTCTGTCTTCCCTGGCCTTAGATCCGGAGATTCCGACCTGGTGGATTTGATATTCCATCCCGTTCTAGGGTATTTGTCGAGAATAGCAAAACTTGGTGTAGACATCTCTCCGTTCCGGGCCTGTTTTACGATCCCTCTTCTCTGGCACAGATAAAATCCCTCTCTTTTGCGCTTTCGAATTTTCCCTTAATGTTTTATTCGCTGTAGTAGATGAAGTCTATTTATCCGCATGAATAGTTTCCTTAATATTAAGATATCTCTCTCTCGGAACCTTATGGGATTCCCCTCTTTCCTAGTAATGAAATCCTTTATACTGCAGATAAGTGAGTAAACCCGTTTTCGTTATGATACATATACCTTCGACACCGCTATATTAGAAACCCTTTGGCGCTGCAGAGGCGCATTCAGTGGGCCACATGACTCCAGTGGGCCTCTCATTGGCGCTGCAGAGGCGCACTCAGTGGCGTCTCATTTGGGCGCTCTCAGTGTCTGCTTTTCTTGTTTTGAAGTTCCCTTCGTATGATGTGTTTGGAGTCGGTTGTTTTCTTCGTAGTCCCCTCCTCCTCGATATCGGTGGTGTTGACGTTTAAGTCTTCTCCAAGAGTCCTGAAGTCCTGAAGTCCGGAAACCCTGAAATCACAACACTTTTAGAATCTAAAACAGAGAAGGTACTCAAGTGAAAGCGAAAAAAAGTTATTTGCGCCCAAATACTCGATTCATGGTGGATGCAATTCAAGTTTTTTTTATAAAACTAAAAGTATATTTATACCTGAGTGCCTAGCCTGCTTGGGTTTAGAAATTCCCGTTGTTTTTATCGTTTTACTCGAAAAGGGAAGAAGGCCTAAAATGGGCTCAACTTGGGGGCAAAGGGGTAACCCATACAATTCGGGTTTACACATCAGGACATGATTGTTGTATAACTGAAGAAAAAATTTTTTACGCAAAAAACTCACGACTTCAAAGTGGCCGACGCTTCATTTTAACGCCGCACTTTACTTACTAAACCCAAAATTTAAAAGTTAGAAAAATAATTTCGACACTTGATTTTACTTGTTTCAATTTAGAAGAAATTTCAACAATAAAATCAAATTTTCATAAAAATACAACAATGGAATAGTCGTTATAGGTCAAATGACCTCGTAAAAAACCCCTTTTCCTAACTACGCCTTAATTTAGGACATTTTAAGTGAACAATATAAATCCGATGGTTTTGGAAAAAATCACTAAAGTGTGTTTGCATATTGGGGAAAAATGGCTATAACAGTTGTATATAATGGGCTTTTCAAACTAAAATAATTCAAAACTAAACTGTGCGTATAATGATTCTCATTAATATCCTGTGATTTGCACATTTTAAGTGCAGTCCCTGGCCATAAGACCCGTAAGAATTCGCCCGGATGGGTTTTTTCTTTAATCCTGTTAGGGTGTATTTTAAGGATAGAAAAAATTGGGTAGACATCTTCGTTTGGGCCCCAAGTTTTTTACGCGCCATCTTTTTTAGGCAATGGCATATAAACACGCTCTTGGTTTTCATTATTTTTTATAATTTTTATTACAGCTGTAGTAAAACTGAAGTTATATTTGGATTTTCCATGAAATTGCCAATTAAATGATATATTTGGTCATCCTGGGAACATAATGGGATTATTTATAGAAAATTACATATTATAAGACATGCAGATAAGTGATACCGATTGTTCGTTTATGATACACATATAACATTTGACACACTATATTAGGAATGTAACTGGAAAATGATTTGAATGTTGGGCTTTTTCAGAATTGTCCCACGACACCAATAGAGGCCATTTTACAAGATGGCGGCGAAACATATTGTTTGTTTTTTTCAAATTTATGAAAGAATGTTGAAATTGGGTAAATACATAGAACATGCCATTGAAAAATAACTAAGGTAAAATAACTCGTAGGGTCATGTCAAACAAACAGAATGGCACCAATGGCGGCCATTTTGAAAGAAGGCCGTCACACACATAAACCACGTAAATTTAATGATATCATCTTGTTATTTGATGGTATACAAGTAGGGCACGCTATTGAGAAATTACGGTTTTATGTGTTATGACAATTCAATGCTGTTTAAAAACAATATAATAGCTGCTCTATTGAAAAAATGCAGATGCTAGCGGCATCGGCGGGACCGAGCGGGCCAATGGTCGATCGGTATTTAAAATTAGTGACCGCTGATTGGCTACAACTATCCCGCCGGTGACGTCACCATCTGCAAACCTCCGATGGAGCAGATAGTATAAGGATCTGCTACCGCATAGCTACATTAATTGCTATGACATTAAAAACTAGCAATAATACCATTCTTATAATAATACACGTGTTTTTCGTACACTTTCTATAACACAGTTTCTATAACACATTATCTTGTTTATGAATTTTTAATATGAAAATGCAAATGTTCATGTTCCCATTTAAGTTTAAGTAATTAAATTCTCGTTTGTAATAGGCGATAGTCCGGTAATGACTGTCATTTGTGCAAAATTTGTTTTTTTAAAGTTAATCCGTTTGGGACCCACAACATATACACAGAATTAGCTTTTAGCCAGCTAACTATAAGCGCCCCATCCACCCAATCAGATGAAGAAGAAACCCTTGTAGAAATATTTGGTTAGTATTTATATATCCAAGTATAACAAGGTGAAGATAAAAATAAAGTTTTATCTGTTACGAAACATCAATAAAATAATGAATTGCATTTAGCAACATTAATGTTGCTATTTGCTCTACTTTCCTACTGTGATTATCTTCATCCTACACTCCATCGCACTTCGTAATTTAATTTGTGGTGTTTTTGATGGCGTTCGATAAGTACCAAGGGGACCAATGGCTTAATATCCCATCCGAAAGGACGGTGTAATCCTTGACAGTCATATAGGGGTAACCAGTTGGAAACCTTCTGAGATCTACTAGGAATACGCACTATCAGATCGGGATTGAACTTGAAATAAGTAATCTTATAGTAAAAGGCCAGTTATTTAAGCAAGTTGCAGGTTTCTCTCTCTTATGGTTTCATCAAATCTTGACAAATGGCGAAATGGATGCCGTTGGTGTCACAGTGCAGATGTAACTTGCTGAACACATTAAACACTCTTTATCCAATGACATGCCCCATGTGTGAACCAAATTTAAACATTGTATTGCCCATTTTAGAAGATGTTTTATTGAAGCTGAACTCAGTATAGGTGGGTAGAGAGCTAATGGCTGGCTTGCTAAAACTGAGAATGGAAAATGGTAATAGTTAATTCTGTGTTTATGTTTGTGGGTCCCAAACGGATAAACTATGAGAAACCAAATTTTGCATTAATGACAATCGTCTACCGGGCTATCGCCTTTAACAATTGAGAATTTAATTACATTAACTTAAATGGGAATATAAACATTTCCATTTTCATATTAAAAATTCATTAACAAGATAATGTGTTATAGAAACTAGTCAATTGCTTTTCAATGTGTACGAAAAACACGTGTAGCCTATTGTTATAAGAATAATATTATTGCTAGTTTTTAATGTCATGGCAATAAATGTAGATGCGGTAGCAGATCCATATAGGCCCCACTTCATTGTTTTTAAAAAGTATTGAATTGATATAACACACGTAATTTCTCAATAGCGTGCCCTACTTGTATACCATCAAATAACAAGAGGATATCATTAAATTTACGTGGTTTATGTGTGTGACGGCCTTCTTTCAAAATGGCCGCCATTGGTGCCATTCTGTTTGTTTGACATGACCCTACGAGTTATTTTTCCTTAGTTATTTTTTCAATGGCATGTTCTATGTATTTACCCAATTTCAACATTCTTTCATAAATTTGAAAAAAAAAAACAATATGTTTCGCCGCCATCTTGTAAAATGGCCTCTATTGGTGTCGTGGGACAATTCTGAAAAAGCCCAACATTCAAATCATTTTCCAGTTACATTCCTAATATAGTGTGTCAAATGTTATATGTGTATCATAAACGAACAATCGGTATCACTTATCTGCATGTCTTATAATATGTAATTTTCTATAAATAATCCCATTATGTTCCCAGGATGACCAAATATATCATTTAATTGGAAATTTCATGGAGAATCCAAATATAACTTCAGTTTTACTACAGCTGTAATAAAAATTATAGAAAATATATGAAAACCAAGAGCGTGTTCTATATGCATGTGCCTAAAAGAAGATGGCGTCGTAAAAAACTTAGGCCCGGAACGACAGATGTCTACCCAAGATTTTTTCTATCCTTAAAATACACCCTAACAGGATTAGAAGATAAAATCCATCCAGGTGAAATTCTTACGGGTCTTATGGCCAGGGACTGCACTATAATGTGCAAATCACAGGATATTAATGAGAATCATTATACGCACATGTTTAGTTTTGTAATTATTTTAGTTTGAAAAGCCCATTATATACAAATTCTGTTATAGCCATCTTGTTGCCAATATGCTAACACACATTAGTGATTTTTTCCAAAACCATCGGATTTATATTGTTCACTTGAAATGTCCGTAAATTAAGGCGTAGTTAGGAATAAGTGGGTTTACGAGGTCTATTTCGACCTATAACAGACTATTCCATTGTTGTATTTTTATGTAAATTGCATTTGTATTGTTGCAAATTTTCTTCTGAATTGAATACAAGTAAAATCAAGTGTCTGCGATTATTTTTCTGACATTTATTTTGGTTTTAGTAAGTCAATGTGCGGCGTTAGAAATGAAGCGTCGGCCATCTTTGAAGCGTCGTGACGTATTGTTAGCAGTGAAATTTTTTCTTCAGTTATACAACAATACATGCTCCATGATGTGTAGAACCGAATTGTATGGGTTAGCCCTTGCCCCCCAAGTTGAGCCCAACTTTCGACCGAGATGAACGACTATTATTGTAACCTTTGCAGTTCGTATTGTGTCTTCGTCTTGTTCATGTCGCGTGGTATTGTGGTGGTCGAGTTAGGAATCGTAGTCCACAACAGTCCGACCCTCAACGAATCCCTGAAATTATATGATTTATTTTAGAATCAAATTAAAAAAGACAGAATTGAAACAACATATTCTGTTGGTGGTGTCGTGTCTAGTTCAAGAAATCTGTGAAAGCTTACATTTAAGAATCAAAAGGGCGATAGCGATACATACAGTGCATGCACCAATATAAACATATGATAAATATGGATAACATCGTTGGAACGTATAGAAAATTTCATAAATTTCTTAATTTCTTCACGTTTTGTACTAGGATGTTAAAATATATTAATTTAAATTGACATAATCGAAGTGTTCAAAGATGACATTGGGACGAAATTCACTACTTTCCACCGAAAATGATACTATATTTCTAAAGATTTATTGGATTGATTGCGGGGGCACATTTACAAAGCGTACTACAGTGGCTCCTTTGATTGGCCGACGGATTGGTGTCAGTTGTCTCCACAAACCATATCTACGTAAGTACCTATTGACTCTAGGTGTGACACTGAAATGAACGGTGACATACAATGCATATTATTCATTCTTGAACTTACAAACACACAAATAAGACTAGCCTACACATTATGCATATTGAAGAATACGTTAATAAACAAAATGCAACACACACATTCTGGATTGTTCTATACCTCGGGCATTGAGATGAATTCCAAGGTCAGCCCTTGCTCTTTGGTCCAGGAAATAGCCTCCTCTCCCAGCAACACGAGTGCAGCAACGGTTTCTTCTTCCGATCCAGCATCCTTCTTCAGAGTTGACCCCAGAATCTCGGGCGCACATATCCCAGGATTCAAACCCTGGACGCTGTAAATCTACACATTAAACTGTTACACGATGATTACAACACAACAAAATGTAGTTGTTGACGAGCTCCTCTTCGCATTCCACTTTCTGGACCGTTGAAGAGAAGACAGCCCGAGATGCTTGGAAGATGGTCGTCCTAGCTTGCTGGCTGTCGGAGACTCCTGTAACAATATGCACGGCATATACCTGACTTCCTATTGTTGATTGTAATAAGAGTTCCTCTTCACAATGAGCACAGCGTCGCATTGCGCATCACCTCTTCCTGTTAGATGACGAGTTCCCGTTCAAATATCCCAGACTGTGAAGTTGAGGAGACGTTCCAAAATACTTGAAGATACTTCCTGACTTTCGGTTATCCCTGTAACATTAAGCAAAAATCAGCTAATACCAGCTTAAGCCTACAACGCACAGCCGCACGTGACACAACGCACAGCCGGACGTGACACAACGCACAGCCGGACGTGACACAACGCACAGCCGCACGTGACACAACGCACAGCCGGACGTGACACAACGCACAGCCGGACGTGACACAACGTACAGCCTCACGTGACACAACGCACAGCCGGACGTGACACAACGTACAGCCTCACGTGACACCACGCACAGCCGGACGTGACACAACGTACAGCCTCACGTGACACCACGCACCGCCGGACGTGACACAACGTACAGCCTCACGTGACACCACGCACAGCCGGACGTGACACAACGTACAGCCGGACGTGACACAACGTACAGCCGGACGTGACACAACGCACAGCCGGACGTGACACAACGCACAGCCGGACGTGACACAACGTACAGCCGCACGTGACACAACGCACAGCCGGACGTGACACCACGCACAGCCGGACGTGACACAACGTACAGCCGGACGTGACACAACGCACAGCCGGACGTGACACAACGTACAGCCTCACGTGACACCACGCACAGCCGGACGTGACACAACGTACAGCCTCACGTGACACCACGCACAGCCGGACGTGACACAACGCACAGCCGGACGTGACACACGCACAATCAATCGTCGAATCAGATTGAGTGTATAGGCAACAATCAACAACAACAATGGCAGCAGATGAAACATACATCAACACAACAGCAAAGCAACATCAAAGCAGTTGAGGAGACAACCAAACACGAATACAACATAACCAAACAACGACATCAACGACAACAGCAGCAGCAAGTGTTGACATCAGCACTGAATCATCCTGAAACTCCTGCAACTTTGTTTTAATAATTTATAAAAAAAATAACTAATAAACATGGAAAGCCACCATTTGAGTTCGGCAATAAACCAGTGAAAAGTTGGTTTCACGTCATCTATAATCCAATTGAGTCCAATAGGCCTACTCTAAATAAAATGCCTATTTTGTTTTTGAATTTAACAACTAATTTAATTGTTGTATCGGTAACCACAACTGCACAACATGGAATAGGAATGTAGTTTTTCCAACCTAATATATGTTTCTAGTTGACTAGGGAAACGCCAAAGTCGTTGTTAAACGAGTGAGTGAGCTATGTGTTGAGTACCCGGTTACATTACTTTTCTTCCCCCTACATTAGGCCTACCTAACCTACCATAGCCTAGAGAGGCGCATTGGTCTTACAGTTGACGCGCCCATATACCTACTAAACTTAAAAAAAACATTATTTATACGAATATAAATATCAAACATAAATGCAAATGTTCCCGGGTACTCACCACATGACTCGCTCACTCGTCTAACAACGACTTTGGCGTTTCCCAAGTCTAGTTGGCTAAAGCGCCCTTAAGGCCGCTTTACACGGAGAAGTTGAAAAAGTAAAAAGTAAAAAGTAAAAAGTAAAAAGTAAAAGTGAAAAGAACGAGTAGGAAGAGAAAAAGAAATCCCCTGGTCGGGAAAAATTTTGTAATTCCTAAATTGTATTTAAAAAATTATTAAACATGTTTTGAAATGCATATAACGCAGTGTAGTCTATCATCTGTGACAATACTATAGAAAACATAGCCAGTACGAAATACGTGAAAATATTGCAAGGTTTACTCAATCTACGAGCGGAATTTGGGGTACCTTGACGTCCAACATTCGACAGACCTTGCATGGGCACGGCATTTCACGGCCAGGCGAAAAACAACAAAAAATATCTTTTCAAAATCTAAAACATTGTCTTTAAAAATAATTTCTAAACATTGGAAGTCTATTTTTCATTTTATCATTTCTTGTAGGTTTAAATCGCAATGAATCTTGCTGATTTTGTTAGCAGTTCTCAATAAACTCGTACCGGATGTCTGTTTAAAAATTTTAGCGCAATCTGTTCAGCGATTCGGCTGATTTTCAACGTACACACACACACACACACACACACGCACGCAGAAAAACAGGATTAGGGCCGTTGAAGTCAGATGGAAATCACTACGTTCGCTACGCTCACTCGTTCAATCAGTAGTGTTTCCACTTTTTAAGTAGCTGTACAATTTTTAAGAAATGCAAGATAGAAAGTATTGATGTCTCATAAGCTATACTTTTCCAAAGCATTGGTTCATCCGGAAGAGCATAGGCTACTCTTGCGCGAAGCTTCACATCTGGGTTTTACGGAAATAAATCTGAAACAAACCAACAAAATACATTTTTACTTACCCAACCCAGCTTTTGCCTTGTTGACTGAAGGGCATCTGGGAAAAAAAATCAGTCAGGATTGTTGATGGCTGGTATCGTATAGATCCGACGACCTCGGACAAAAATAATGTCTACGAGAACTGAGTTTTAATGTATCAGTCACGCAGAATGTAACCACAACGTAATGACAAATATTGCAAAATAAAATTTAACATTTCATTTAAACAATAAATAAAATAATCTAAAAAACGAAGCGCTATATTCAGTTAGAAGCCAGTGTTGAATGTCTGGACCGAACCTGAATCTAAATCTGACTATGATTTTAAGAGTTCGACTCCCTGGCAATTGTAATGAGGCATGCTTAGTCAGCCCGCACTTGCATTGTACCAGGCTGGGTTCAGAATGCGATGAGCAACCGAGTTCGCCGACCTGCACTGGGCTGCCTCGGTCTACGGCTTCAACTTCACACCTTCGTCGATAAGTTCTTCTGGGCACTTTCATTAGTGAGAAATCGATAGGAATTATTAACTTGGCAGTGGCTGGTTACTGCACTTCACCTTCAGATAGTGATGCAACTACACTGCACTGTACAATGTGCGAGTGCTATTGTTATCATATTTAGAAACTCGCCGCTTGCGACTAACCAATACAGAACTAGAAATTAACTGTTTTTAAAACTTTCTTTACAACTAGGAATCTTCGCAAACGCTTTTTCAGGCGCGTTGTTGGATGAGCGTAATTTTTTTTAAACGAAAAAAAGCGTAAAATTGCGATTTTCATGACAAACAATGTTTTGATTGCGCTCAAATTTCACACGAATATATTAATTTGTTAAATTAAGGTTCTGAGAAAAAATTCATTACAATCGGATAAAGCATGTTGGTGTTATAAGTCGAAGAAATTTTAAAAATCGAAAAAAATCATAAAAATTCGATTTACATGAGAAATACTTTTTTGATTACGCTCAAATTTTACACGAATATCTTAATTCATGAAATTAAGATTCTGTGCAAAAATCATTACAATCGGATAAAGCATGTAGGTGTTACTTATAAGTCGATAAATGTTCTAAAAATCGAAAAAAATCGTAAAATTGCGATTTTCATAAGAAATAATTTTTCGATTGCGCTCAAAAACGTGGCAGTTCTAAGTTCACAGAGATTTCGAAGGCCTCCAGAAAATTTTATCGCAATTGGAGTATCGCTTTAGCCGGAACCGTGTTAACTATCACACAAAAATACAAACAGAAAAAAGAAAAAAATCATGAACATTCCGGGAAATTTTTTTCTCCAGTGTAGTAGAATGGAATCTTCGCTACGCTCGCTACGCTCATCTGATAATTATTATTTCTTATTCTGTGGAAAAGTTCACCCATAATGTTATTTAAATGAAGGTTTTACGTAATAATTTAAAATTTCGCGTGTGCATGATAAATTCACATTTTGACGGACTAAAATATTACGATTTATTTTTAGATATAAAATTCGGTACTTTTTGTACTTGGCGGGTCCAAATTTTTTTTTACACGTTTTTTCCAATGAAAACACTGAAAAAAAAACCTTCAAATGAAGTGTACCTAAAATTCAGTAATTCTTTTTCTTTGGTCAATGTATAATAAGCTGTTAAAAAAAACCCAAAATCAGTATCAAAAGAACATTGAGTAAATTAATGCAACATGAAACAAAAAAGACTATTTACCAGAAATCGTAAAATGCACTATTTGACTTTCAACATTATGAACAAAATTTTACAGGGAAATTTAAAAAATTATAATTCTAGCAAACAAAAAGGTACAAGGTGTGAGTCAGATAAAAGGGCACAGCGAGTTTCCACATATGATAACTAAGACCTCTCGCACTTTTTAACAGTGCCCTTGGCGGGGGTTGTATTACAGCTACTTTAGTACTAACATGCAGGTTGCAAATAATATATTTCCGGAGAAAACGTTTTAACTGGGGTTTATGAATATGTCTACGTCCAAATTCACAACATCATATTTAAGCACTATTGAATCTTAAATTATTTACTGTGTGTGTATTGTAGAACTTCCTCTGTCCCATCATACAATCCACGAAATTCTACCCATCTGTGACAAATTTAGAAAACCGCGAGAACATGTTTAAGGGAAAATGAGTTAAAATAAGGTAAAAATGCCTAAAAAAATATATTTACACTTTTCACCAAAAACCAAAGTAAAGAAAGCACGACTTACCATGGCACGGATGTATGATGTGTCGAGACGTTTGACTCACAGCCTTGGGACGCCGTGGACCGCAGCTACAGGCTCTCAACATGTTCTGTTTAGGATAACACACTTTAGAATTCAGATTTTAATTTAAATCGCAAATCAAAACGCGTTACTAATAATGAAAAACGAAGAGAATTTTTCAAAAGTTTACTTGATAGTAAAACGCTTCAGCAGCTCACGGAGCTCTGCTAGATAGATCACCCGGCTGCGATACCCCTCGACGTATGACTGGTAGAAGCCGCGGTGAACGGGTGGAGTCCAGTCAGACTCGATGACGTAACCCAACGTTCTAGAAGGAAGGCAAAACTCTTGTACAGAAGATACTACCAATAGTATTTGAATGATAAGACAAAGCCCCTTTGTACAGAAGATACTACCAATAGTATTCAAATAAGTAAGGTTTTGGGTGATTTAGTTGTAGTGATTTAACTTCGCTAACGTCATGGTAACATGTGTGGTGGAGTTGATAAGGGTTTGGGCTCACATCGCAACTTTCCACGTTCTAATTTTGGTGCACTCAATTTTTTAAGTCCCAACCTTATTAAATCATCTAGACTGTTAGCTGCATGAGGTTTTAAAACTATAATTTTTCATTAATATAGTACTTCATAATGGCTACATGGCATCGGCGTGGTTTCAAAATATGGTGCATTCATTTTTTTAAAATATCAAATTTTTTATTAAATAGTTCTATACTGCTAGTTGCAAACGTTTTTATTACAATTTAATTAATAATCTAAATAATACATATTTTGTTTTATTTAAAAATTTAGCGTATGGAAGCAACAGCTTAAAAACTGAACAAAGTATGTCAAGGATGTAAAACAAAGAAACTTATTAAATTTACAAATCAAAAACATAAATCTAAGCCGGCCAGCCACATATTATACTACTATAATTTCATTAATGTAATTTTTGGTTTCGCCTGATAAAAAGTTCCGATTGATTTATGTGGTAAGACTGTTCGTTGATTAGATCATAGAAGTATTTAGTTTTAATCGATCTATGTATTTATACATTGCATTCGTAAGTCCAATTCTACAGCTAATAAACTTAGATTTAAACTACGAGTGTTTTTATTACAAAATATGCATTAATTTAGGAAATCCCAAAGTCATGACACATCCATGCTTTCACAAAACCCCGAAATCAATAGCTATCAATTATTATGAATTTCGCGGAATGATACTATTTTATTAGTTTATTGATTCCATTCGACCGTTGTATATTGTTGTAATTGTAGTACGTTATACCGACTTATTTAGAGGGAATTGGACTGATTTTATGCTTGACGCGTTCTTATTCCTGTAGTCGTAAACCATTGCATGTGATTTCTGATTACAACTTTGCTAACTGATGAATGTGTGCCCTAAATGTTAATTAATGAAAACTTTTAGAACAGGTGAGGTTAAAAATGTGATGAATTAGTTGGACTATACACTGCTCTTTTAAATAAATACTAGGAAACGCTCAGTTGGACGCGTTGATAAGCGAGCACGTGCTATAGCTAGACCCACATTGCACATTTTTTTAAATTTAAAAATTTCGACGTTCGCGTTTCCAGTATTATTTATTATTGCCAAGGTATTTGGGTAAACCCGTGTGTAAACCTTTTCTTTAAAATCCACCGCCATCTAGAGGATCTTGACTCCCTTGGGAAAACTATTTAAACTCTTTTTTGACAAAAAAATAGACTACTTCCTCGAAAGTATTTTGATTACTTCTAGGGGGCAGTGCATTAGAAACTTCGCGCGTCTTTTCGTTGGCCATGGCAACGTTTCCTTTTGTTATAATGTAATTTCCATCTGCACTACTTATCGGAAACAAACTAAAAATTAACATATTCGTGACCGGACGGACATTCTAAATGATTTGGCTATCTCAGATTTTGTCGCCGGTTAGTTTGAAAAAAAACTTTCGATTAACTTTAATGTAACTTTTTAACTTTTTGAACGATTTTGCCACAAAACTAATGGCATTCAATCGAGAACAAAGCTTGCGGATGGTGAAAATTTCAACTCGATCCGAGCCTCCGTTCGAACGTTATCGCGAGACATACAAAAAAAAAAAAAAAAAAAAAAAAAAAAACAAACAAAAAAAAAAAAAAAAAAAAAAAAAAAACCAGTGACTAATTTTTCCGGCAGAGTCAAATGGAAACGCTCGCTTCGCTCGCTTAAAAATCTAGTAGGTAACGATACTTCGAAGACTATTCAGTCCTCTTTAAAATGGTTTTATGACATTTGACAGTTACAGTTGTTTTTCCTTTATTAAAAGAGCAGTGTATAGTCCAACTAATTCATCACATTATTTGTGCCCTAAATATTGAGATTTTAAAATTTATCGTGAATAATTCATTCTGAAGATGGAGACTTATTTGAGTGTTTTTTTACCTCTAACAGATTCCTTTTATGAAAAATGTAACGCATTTCAATATTTTTCTGAAGTCAATTTGTGGAAAAATTTGGTGATGCTGGAGCTTTCCTACGTCGTCTTACGTAATTATGTCAAGTAATAAGTATATGATGACTGGAATTGTTTTACTCATACAATTCATATAGGCTGACCTTGGGGATTGTAACCTGTTTATAAACATGTCTACCGTGCGGAGACGAGTCCACACAGGGTTCACTCATTGCAATGTCAAGAGTATATTGCATGGCATACGGCTGTAGTTGGATGAGCGTAGCGAGCGAAGCGAAGATTCCATTTCACTACACTGGAGAAAAAAATCCTGATTTTTTTTTCTTTTTTTTGTATTTTTGTCTGTTTGTTAGCACGATTCCAGCTAAACCGATACTCCGATTGCGATGAAATTTTATGGAGGCCTTCGAAATCTCTGAACTTAGAACTGCCACGTTTTTGAGCACAATCGGAAAATTATTTATCATAAAAATCGCAATTTTACGATTTTTTCGATTTTTTTAAAATTTCTTTGACTTATTAACAACTACATGCTTTATCCGATTTTAATAATTTTTTCACAGAACCATAATTTTATGAATTAAGATATTCTTGTGAAATTTGAGCGCAATCGAAAAATTATTTCTTATGAAAATCGAAATTTTACGGATTTTTTCTTTTTTTAAAACAGTTCTTTGACTTATAACACCTACATGCTTTATCCGATTGTAATGATTTTTTCACAGAACCTTTAATTTTATGAATTAATATATTCGTGTGAAATTTGAGTACAATCGAATAATTATTTCTTATGAAAATCGAAAATTTACGATTTTTTTCTTTTTTTAAGTAACGATCAATTAAAAAAATTAAAGATTAAAGTTTATTTTTTTATTTAATTTAAATTAATTTTCAAAAAAATATTCAACTTAGTAATGATTTTTTCACAGAACAACAGAAAATCCGCATAACACATGGCAGCTCAATGCACCAATTACGCTCATCCAACAACGCGGCGGGACTTAAGCGTTTTCCTAGTTAGTTACACGGCGTATGTACCTGACCACAAAGACCTGACCTTACTCTTATCAGTAAGTAACTGGCTGGAAATCTACTAGCTTTTATTGACAATCATAAATGGTGAAAATTATGTATTTTATAGCCCGTTAGGCTAATAGTTTTATTACGTTGTTACCGATGACAAAATTGACTAGCCTTCTTACGCATGATTGTTTTATATTTCTACTGGGAAATGGGCAACCATCTACCGTCAATATTTGTATGCTTTATATATTGTATATAAGATGATTTTAGTTCGAGTTTTAAACCTAATTTTATAAATCTGACTCATATTTTAACTCGTGGTCGCTGACTTTGTCTCGATTAAATTTCTTCTTCATCTTCATAATTTTCGGATAAAATTTTAATTCATTGTCAAAAACCCTTTCAAGTTTCTAAACAATATACTGCCAGACTACCTGGAGCTATGATTCTCAAACTTTAGCTTCCACTACCCACTTAAATATACCGGGAAACAATTTGAAGACCCAATTATTTTTTAAAAAATAAGTAAATAATACAAATTAGGTAAACAATGATGTTCATTTTGGTGCATTATATTAATTACTCTATGATGTCAGTGAAACAATAACACAATGTTATGTATACGTATTTTTGTCATTCTTTATTAATTTGTTTGAAACTTGTGACTGGCTAACTGCAACAAGTCAGTCAAAATTAGTCTCTATTTTTTAAACAACTAGGCATAGTCCCAGTTGGGGCGCTCTCCGAAGCCCCACTCTCCGATACCCCACCAACCTTTTTAGTCTCCGATGCCCCATCTACCTGCTTAAGAAACCCATGTTACACCATGTAATATATAAGGGCACGGTCTCTTACGCAGTAAATTCAAATGTTAAAAATATAATTCTCTGTTGAACAGTCTTGTGTCTCGTTTTCAAACTTGCCTGAATTATTTAGGGGGTGGGGGGATATTGCCACCAACTATTTTTTGGACCAAAATATTTATAGGTAAAGGGGTTAGGTTAGGCTAGGTTAGGATAGGTTAGGTTATGCTAAGTTAGGTTAGGTTAGGTTAGGCTAGGTTAGGTTAGGTTAAGGTTAGGTTAGGTTAGGTTAGGTTAGGTTAGGTTAGGTTAGGTTAGGTTAGGTTAGGTTAGGTTAGGTTAGGTTAGTTTAGTTTAGTTTAGTTTAGTTAAGTATATTTTATTTTAGTTTAGGTTAGGTTAGGTTAGCTGGTCATTTAGCTAAACGAACTATAATACCACTTATATATTTTATTATAAAACAGACACGACTCACCAATATTGAACTCAACTAAGATTGAATAATATTCTTAAATTCGGAGAGACTTTGATAAAATTTAGTAATAATACAAAATATTCAATTCAACTTCATACATATATTTTAAATACATGTAAATAATCAGTTTGAGAAGAATGTTTAATATAACATGAGCTTAGAACTATTTGCATTTACCGCGCTGTGGGAGAGCGCTTACATCACGTGTTGTAACATGGGCTTCATAAGCAGGTAGGTGGGCTATCGGAGAGTGGGGTATCGGAGACTGAAAAGGTTGATGGGGCATCGGAGAGTGGGGCTTCGGAGATGCGTCCCCGCGCCTGACAGTGAATCTTCTGTTTACATATTTTAGTATTTTTCTCTGTAATGACTGTCTTGTTTTCGACAATTTTCGTATTTTTTTTAGGATGAGCCCAAACTCATAGACCGGGGAAGGAATGCTTTGCAGAGTGGGCATACACTGAGTTGCACACTAAAAACGGAGACAAATAAAACAGTTAAAATTATTGCGAACACAAGCCAGCATGAAGAATACTGCATACGATTTGGAGGTTAGGCCTAGTAGACTCGACCCTAGCCCAGCTAGGCCTACATTGTCCATTATGGCTAGGGCATAGGGCCTAGGCTAGGCTAGGCCTAGACCCTAGTAGATAAAGGCCATGGTTAAGACTGACCAATCCTACAAATAGGCCTATCCACAGATAGGCCTAATTTTGTAATGCTTGTGGACCCGGACAGTTGCGTGGCATGACACACTAGCCTAGCTTTTCGTTTATTGTAATCAAAAGCGTGTAACCAATAGCTTGTAGAGCTAAATAAACGATTTATTATTATTATTATTATTATTATTATTATTATTATTATTATTATTATTATTATTATTATTATTATTATTATTATTATTATTATTATTATTATTATAATTATTATTACTAGGAAAACGCTAAAGTCCCACCGCGTTGATGGATGAGCTTTTTAAAGTTTTTAGTTTGCGTGGGATATCTTTACTTTTGCAAGTGCTTTGTTTTGCTACCTACGCATTGTAAGTGATTGTTGTCAAATTTCTTTTGTTACCTGTCAATTGGTATTATTTACCGTAAAAACTTATATTAAAAGCTTTATTTCTATGGATTCTGGCTAACTTTTTCAACTTTTTCTTTTAAAAGATACTACATCACCATAACCTTAATGTCCATGTATAATATGAACGTTGAAGGCCCACCCGTTTGGTCAGAATTGGCCCAAATGGCACGAAAATATCGCACTAAAAGTCAAAAAACTTATATTAAAAGCTTTAATTCTATAGATTCTGACTAACTTTTCCAACTTTTTCTTTCAGAAAGCAATACATCACCATTACCTTAATGTCCATGTGAATTATGAACGTTGTAGCTTCACCCGTTTGGTCAGAATTGACCCAAATGGCACGAAAATATCGCACAAAATGTCAAAAAACTTATATTAAAAGCTTCATTTCTATAGATTCTGGCTAACTTTTTCAATTCTTTCTTTCAGAAAGCAATATATCACCATTACCTTAATGTCCATGGGAAATATGAACGTTGTAGCCCTACCCGTTTGGTCAGAATCGGCCCAAATGTCTCGAAAATATCGCACTAAAAATCGAAAAAAATCGTAAAAGTGCTATATTCATGAGAAATATTTCTTCGATTGTACCCAAAAACGTGGCACGTCTAAGTTCAGAGATTTCGAAGGTCCCCTTCAATTTTTATCAAGATCGCATATGCCGTTTGTCCGGAATCGTGCGAACAAACAGACAAAAAAACAAAAACAAAAAAAAACAACCGAGCTAAATTTTTTGGGGGGTCGTGAAATTGAAGTCTTCGCCTCGCTCATCCAATTATAGTATTAACACAAACATGTCAAACAAAGTAGCCCGCCCTCCCTCCCCAACTCGACATATTTGTTGCAAAGCATTACGGGAGGCGGGGGTATAACAGCCAATGACGGACAAGACAGACGCTTGGCAACTTCTATTATCGATTTTTATCGGCGGTGCCGGATTTCGCGTTCCAGCACTCTTGCAACTCTTGCTCCAAACACGTTGCATGGCAACATTGTACGCGACCACTTCGGCTTAAACTCGTATTCATTTAAATTTGAGGACGTTTCACGATGTTTGACTATGTGCTTTGGATTCATAAATGATGCCTGCTTCACGTAACATAAGTCAGATTTCTTAAATAATTCTATTTAAGAAGATATTAGCGTGTAAAAATCCCGACCCATTGTAACCTTATGGGCCCGTGCACTGCAAATGCACTGAACTCGTTTCCCGCGTCGCACTTGGGGTAGCCAGCCGCCTTTAGACGAGCCTCCGCCAGGTGGCGGAGATCTAGAGGACCTTGGTCGTGCCAGGTCGTGCCTAGGAGACATGGCGGAAATGTCACATTTTTACACCTGCATAATATGTTTGTGCACGCATTTATTTCATTTGTGCACAAACTACGTGGCAGCAATTGAATAAAATTCCGGGGAGGCTAATGCGTGAAATACCCTCCCCCCCCCTCCCCCCCCCCCCACCACCATGCGGAAATTCCACAATGTTTAAACATGTGAAATTGTGTATCGTTTGTGCACGCATTCACTTCGTCCGTTCACAAACGGTGTATAGTTGCAATTGAAGAAAATTCCTGAGGAGGCAAGCTATGTAAGTTAGCTCCCCTCCCCCCCCCCCCCCCCTTTTACAAAATGTCACATTTTTACATCTGCATAGTTTGTGCATCGTTTGTTTGTGCATGCAGTTATTTCGTTTAACCACAAACGGGGTAACTTCGCAGGTAGATAGCCCCCCCCCCTGAATTTTATTTCATTGCAGCCACGTCGCGAAATAAATGCGTGCACAAACTTTACAAGTGAAAAGTATTACTTTTCCGCATGTGTGAGGGGGGAGGCACGCACTAGCCCCCCGGTATTTTATTCAATTGCGACCACATTGTCTGATCACAATCGATACAGGTTTAAAAAACTATTTTTATTTATTAATTTAGCGTCTATCTCAATCAGTTGTAAACAATGATGTACAAAGGAGGAAAATACGTTGATATGAGTTTCTTGTTTGTTACAGCAAACACCACATCATTTTTCCAACCAGCAAGAGTCACGAACAACTACTTCTCTCAAGATCATGTGGCACTGACGTCACATCTGCTCTGAACGTCACCCATAGAGAAACAGACACGCCAATAGGTAGGTATACTACCTCGCTTTATAATATACTGTTTAGACAAACCCCCCAGTCTGTTATCTGCGATATCAAATAGTAGGCTAATTAGATAATATGAATAGTATTAGTAATTTAACAAACTTAATTAGGAATAATTCAAAAGTTTACGTTAGAACTTACAACAGACTTGATTAACAAGGACAGTGTTAGTGCGGCGGTCGAAGGCTAAAAAGACGCATATTTCAGCTTTGACCCATACAGGCGGTACTACCGCGCGAAACCAAAATAAAATCGTCGGCTACTTCATCACCCACTAGAAAAATGACGTTGTGGTCTCGAAATGCGTGTACGTCCATGTACGTCATAGATTTACGACGCCATCTTGGATGCGCGGCGTCGAACGCACTTTGCGTTATAAATCATGTTGTAAATTCTGCAATTTTTGCAATAGAAAAATGAAATGTAGTGCGTTGTATTCCCAAGACATGGGCGTACATTGTGTTACAATTTATTTTGGATTGCAACAATTACTCAAGGGGAAAAATCAACAATGGCGGGAAAATTTTACATTTTCAGATTTACACTAAAATGTTCTATATTTTTTTACGGTTAAACCATCAACATTTTCTTAAGACACGGGGATAGATTTTAATTGCGGAATACATTTGTGAATACGTCCATATTTTTCCTTTTGCTCAAATAGCAATACTTTGGTCGCTTTGGTGGTAAACGTGATGAAAAGCGTAGCGTGCGGCAAACTGTGAAAATGGTCGAATCCCTATTGTTGATGCATTGTTATACAGATCCTGGCCAAAAGACACGTGGAATATTGACCTGGTCGAGTTTTCTCTTCCGATCCTGTTAGTGTATACCTTAAGGATAAAAATTATCTTGGGTAGACATATTGTCATTTCTGGCAAAATATTTTTACGACGCCATCTTGTTTTAGGCATTTGCATATTGTACACGCTTTTGATTTTCGTTCATTTTCTATTATAATTATGACAATTGTAACAAACCAAACGTGTTATTTGGATTTTTTATAAAATTTACTATTTATTGATATTAGTTTCGTCACCCTGGGACTATAATGAGATAATTTATAGAAAATGTTAGTGTGATGTTATTTAGATGTAGTTCTGTCTTAGATTTGTCCCATGACACTAATGGCAGCCATTTTACAAGATGGTCGCCGAATATATTGTATAGACATTTATGATAGAAAGTTGAAATTGAGTTAACACATAGGCATTGTTTTCGATCATTTAAAAAACGAATTTCTATTACGACCATCACAAATAAAACACAGTGACATCAATGGCGGCCATTTTAGAAGATGGCCGCCAAATATATTTAGGTGCCCGTTAGTGCGCCGCAGCCAAGCCACGGTGCGCTTACACACTCATGCACATTATGCAGCAAGCCGAGTTGGAGTGTTTTCGAGGTGTCACTCAGTTATTATGATTAGTGTTATGAACCCTAAAACACATAGTCGGAGTGATGTAGGTACCTGACAACACATGCCAAATTTGATTGGGGGACGATTATTAATTATTTTCTTTTTTGAACACTTTAGTTACTTCTACATTCAATATTACTATACTACTGTCTTATTCGTCAGTTTCAATTGGTCAGTGATTCTGACCAAACGGGTGGAGCTACAACGTTCATATTTTACTTGACGATTATGGCTATGTAGTGCCTTTTGAAAGAAAGATTTAAACAATTTAGCTCAGAAGTATCGAAATAAAGGTTGAAATATAAAGCTTGTTTCATATATAATTGTATTTAAAAAACAAGTAACTATAGAAACTTGTCAGTAATCTCCACAATGCGTACAACGGTACAAAACGCAAGTCTTTTGGTTAACGAGATATTTTACATTCCATTGTTTAAAGGTATTACAATAGCAATTGGTACTACTTTATTAGAATTATTCTATTTTAACAAAAATTAATTCCAATTGAACTTGAAAAGGTAATGAGATCCCATCGTTTACAAAAACTTTAATTTTTTTGTAGGATGCCCACTGTAGGGTATACACATCAGTTTTATCGAGTGTGACCCTCTTCAGGTGATTAACTAGGTGTATTGCAAATAGGACAATTGTGAAGGGATGTCCGAGGACTATTTAAGAGGACTCAATCCCTTGCATTCGCATTAACGACTGAGGAAAACCTCGTAAAAACCCTTCATTCAGGATTGCCGGTCTCGGCGGATTTGAACCCGGGACCTCCCGAATCAGAGTCGAGCGCTTACCGCTCAAGCCAAAACTGTCGGCACAAAAATTTTGTAAATATAAGGCCAAACCGTATACACTCAAAAGCAGAGATCTAAAAGAAGGGCCAAGCTCATGTACCTTTCTACATTTTCCCCGAAGCTACACCCTTAAAAATCTTGTCAAAATATAATTAGCAGCTTTTAAAGGGGTATTCACACGCTAAACTAAAAAAAATATTTCATTCAGGCAAGCTAGTTATGAATTTAGAAACTAACATAATTTTTTTTAGGTCTACCGTTGATTTCCCAAAAAATTGATAAACTTGGTATTTTTCGAGCTAGGTCCCATCGGCAAAAATTTCCCATCAGAAAAAACATGGGGTCGATGTTTATGACCAGTGACCTTGGACGATTATGATCCAAACAAATTTTGAACGTTATTGACGTACTCTACAGCCTTTTCTGTAAATACTCTATATTTTAATTTGTAATTTAGACTTGTCAGCTTGTCAACAAGCAAGAAAACAACGTCCTTTTCCCCACTGTAATGAGTTCTAAACCAAGTGGTGGGGTTAGTCTTGGTATCCTTTTTCCTTACCCACGCACACGGGCAAACAAGCCAGAATGTCGTCGTCTTATTTCCTTACCAACTCACATGGGCAAACAAGCCAAAAATCGTCGTCCTTTTTGCATACCCATGCACACGGGCAAACAAGCCAGAAATCGTCGTCTTTTCCCCACTGTAATGAGCTCTAAGCCAAGTAGTGGGGTTAGTTTCAGATTTCCTTTCTCCTTACCCATGCACACGGGCAAACACGCCTGAAATCGACGTCCTTTTTTCTTGCCTACGAAAACGGGCAAACTAGCCAGAAATCGTCGTCTTTCCCCACAGTAATGAGCTTTAAGCCAAGTTGTGGGGAAAGTCTTAGAATTCCTCTTTCCTCACCCACGCACACGGGCAAACTAGCCAGAAATCGTCGTCTTTCCCCACAGAAATGAGCTCTAAGCCAAGTAGTGGGGAAAGTCTTAGAATTCCTCTTTCCTTACCCACGCACACGGGCAAACTAGCCAGAAGATCGTCGTCCTTTTTCCTTACCCACGCACATGGGCAAACAAGCCAGAAATCGACGCCTTTTTCCTTACCCACGCACACGGGCAAACTAGCCAGGAGTTCGACGTCGTATTGCCTTGCCCAAGCACACGGGCAAACAAGCCAGAAATCGACGTCCTTTCCCCACTGTAATGAGCTCTAAGCCAAGTAGTGGGGTTAGTTTCAGACTTCCGTTTCTCCTTACCCATGCACACGGGCAAACAAGCCTGAAATTCGACGTCGTTTTGCCTTGCCCACGCACACGGGCAAACAAGCCTGAAATTGACGTCCTTTTTTCTTGCCTACGAAAACGGGCAAACTAGCCAGAAGATCGTCATCCTTTTTCCTTACCCACGCACACGGGCAAACTAGCCAGATATCGACGTCCTTTCCCCACTGTAATGAGCTCTAAGCCAAGTAGTGGGGAAAGTCTTAGAATTCCTCTTTTTTCCCTTTCCCACGCAAAAACCCCCCCCCGGGGGAAATAGCCAGAAAATCGTCGTCCTTTTTCCCCTTTCCCCCGCACACGGGCAAAAATAGCCCGATATCGACGTCCTTTTCCCCCCTGTAATGAAACTCTAAGCAAGTAGTGGGAAGTCTTAGGGAAATTCCCCTTTTTTTTACCCACGCCCCAGGGCAAAAAAAGGCCCGGGAAAATCGTCGTCCCTTTTTTCCCTTTCCCACGCACACGGGCCAAAAAAGCCCGATATCGACTTTCCTTTTCCCCCCTGTAATGAGCTCAAAGCCAAGTAGTGGGGTTTAAATCTAAGGATTCATTTTTTCCCTTTCCCAAAGCACACGGGCAAAACTAGGCCCGAAAAATCGTCGCCCTTTTCCTTACCCGCACGCGGGCAAACAAAAACCAAAATATCGACCCTCCTTCCCCACCCTAATTTAGCCCCAAAACCAAGTAAATGGGGTAAGTCTAAGGATTCCTTTTTCCTTTCCCACGCACACAGGCAAACCCAGCCCGAAGATCGTCGTCCAAAATTTCCCTTTTAAATCTCACGAGCAAACAAAACCAGAAAGTCGTCGTCCCATTTTTTACCCAAACACAGGGGCCAAAATAGCCAGGGAAAACGTCGTCCCTTTTTCCAAAACCCCTGAAATGGACAAACAAGCCCAGAAATCGACGTCCCTTTTCCCCCCGTAATGAGCCCCCCCCCAATTTGTGGGGTAAGTCTAAGGACTCCTTTTTCCCTTTCCCACGAAACGGGGAAAATAGCCAGAAGATCGTCGTCCCAATTCCTTTTTCCCCACTCTCACGAGCAAAAAAAAAAAAAAAAAAACCCCGAAGATCGTCGTCCTTTTTCCCTTTCCCAAGCACACGGGCAAAAATAGCCAGAAGATCGTCGTCCTTTTTCCATAACCCCGGGAAAACGGGCAACAAACCAGAAAAAAATTAAAAGCCCCCTTTTTTTTTTACCACGCACACGAACAAAACCCCCCTTTTCCAAAAAATCGTTTGTCTTTCCCCAAGAACTAAGCTTAAGCCAAAATGGGGTAAAAATCTTAAATTCATTTTTCCTAACCCACCAAAACGGGGAAACTAAAACCCGAAGATCGTCTTCCTTTTTTCCCTTTCCCCCGCACACGGGGGAAAATAGCCAGATATCGCCCTCCTTTTCCCCCCGTAAAAAAAGAGCCTAAAAACCCGTAGTGGGGGAAAATCTTAGAATTCCTATTTCCTTACCCAAGCACACGGGCAAATAGCCAGAAGATCGTCGTCCTTTTTCCCCTTTCCCCCGGGGGCACGGGCAAAAAAGCTAGATATCGAAAGTCCTTTCCCCACTGTAAGAGCCTAAAACCAAGTAGTGGGGAAAAATTTAGGGAAATTTCCTTTTTCCTTTCCCACGCACAGGGCAAACAAACCCGAAGAGGGCGTCCTTTTCCTTTCCCCCGCACACGGGCAAACTAGCCAGATATCGAACGTCCTTTCCCCACTATTTATGAGCTCTAAGCCAAGTAGTGGGGGAAAATCTTAGAATGTCCTTTCCTTACCCCCGCACACGGGCAAACTAGCCAGAAGATCGTCGTCCTTTTTCCTTTCCTACGCACACGGGCAAAAAATAGCCAGAAATCGACGTCCCTTTTTCCCCACGTTTAAAGAGCTCTAAGCCAAGTAGGGGGAAAATTTTGAATTCCCCTTTCCTTACCCAAAGCACACGGGCAAACTAGCCAGAAAAAATCGTCGCCTTTTTTCCCTTTCCCACGCACAAAGGGCAAAAAATAGCCAGATATCGACGTCCCTTTTCCCCCCTATAATGAGCTTAAGCCCAAATAGTGGGGAAGTTTAGAAATTTCCCCTTTTTTTACCTACGCACACGGGCAAAAAAGCCAGGGGTTGTTCTTTTGCCTTTTCCCACGCACACGGGCAAACAAGCCAGGGTACGACGTCGTTTTGGGCCCTTTCCCCCGAAAACGGCAAACAAGCCAAGAGTTCGACGTCGTTTTGCCTTGCCCACGCACCCACCCCCCAAAAAAAACCCGGAGTTCCCACGTCGGTTTTTCCTTTCCCCCGCACACGGGCAAAACAAGCCAGGAGTTCGACGCGTTTTGCCCTTTTTCACGCACACGGCAAACAATCCAGGGGGTTCGACGTTGTTTTTTAAATTGCCCCCCCGCACACCCGGGGAAAAAAAGCCAAAGTTCGAGTCCCTTTTTTCCTTTTCCACGCACAGGGCAAAAAAAGCCAGGAGTTCGACGTCGTTTTTTGCCTTGCCCCCCGCACCGGGCAAAAAAAAGCCCGGGTTTTGACGTGGGTTTTTCCCGGCCCCCGCACCCCGGGCAAACAATAAAGGGGGTTCGACGTTGTTTTGAAATTTCCCCCGCACACGGGCAAAAAAATCCGGAGTTCGACGGCGTTTTGCCTTTCCCCCCGGCACACGGGAAAAAACAAGCCTGAAATTTACGTCCTTTTTCTTGCCTACGGAAAAAAGGGGGAAAATAGCCAGACGATCGTCGTCCTTTTTCTTTCCCATGAAAATGGGAACCCAAACCCAAACCAGAAAAACGACCCGGGCCCTTTCCCCCCTGTAATGAGCCAAAGCCCCCGTAGTGGGGTTTAAAATCTTAGAATTCATTTTTCCAACCCACGCACACGGGGGAAACCAGCCAGAAAAATCGTCGTCCTTTTTTTTCCCTTTCCCACGCACACGGGCAAAAATATCCAGATAATTTACGTCCTTTTCCCCCTTTAATGAGTCTAAACCAAGTATGGGGGGGGAAAATCTTAGAATTTTTTCTTTCCTTCCCCCCAAAGCAAAAGGGCAAACTAGCCAAAGACGTCGTCCTTTTTTTTACCCACGCCACGGGAAATAGCCAGAAAAACGTCGTCCTTTTTTTTAAACCCCCGCACACGGGCAAAAATAGCCCGATATCGGGCGTCCTTTCCCCCCCGTTTAAAGAGCTCTAACCAAAATAGGGGGAAAGTCTTAGAATTCCTCTTTCCTTACCCACGCACAAGGGGGAAACAAAACCAGAAGATCGTTTGCCTTTTTCCTTTCCCCCGCACAAGGGCAAACTAGCCAGATATTAGACGTCCTTTCCCCCCTGTAATGAGCTTTAAAACCCAAATAGTGGGGTAAATTTTAATGATTTCCCTTTTTTCCCTTTCCCCCGCACACGGGCCCAAAATGCCAGAAATTTTAAAAGCCTTTTTTTTTACCCACGCCCCACGAACAAACTTTTCCCGAAAATCGTGTCTTTCCCCCCAGGGAAATAAGCTCTAAGCCCAATAGTGGGTAAAAATCTTAGAAATTTATTTTTCCTAACCCACGCACACGGGAAAAAATAGCCCGAAGATCGTTTGTCCCCTTTTCCTTCCCCCGCACACGGGCAAACTAGCCAGATATCGACGTCCTTTCCCCACTGTAATGAGCTCAAGCCAAGTAGTGGGGAAAGTCTTAGAATTCCTCTTCCCTTTCCCAGCACCCGGGCAAAAAAAGCCAGAAGATCGTCGTTTCCTTTTTTCCCTTTCCACGCCCCCCACGGGCAAACTAGCCAGATTTTCGACCCTCCTTTTCCCCCCTGTGATGGCTCAAGCCAAGTGTGGGGGAAAATCTTTGGTTCCTCTTTTCCTTTTCCCACGAAAACGGGGAAAATAGCCCAAAAAAGATCGTCGTCCCCTTTTTTTCCCTTTCCCACGCACGCGGGGAAAACTAGCCAGAAGATCGACGTACTTTCCCCACTGTAATGAGCTCTAAGCCCCAAAAGTGGGGAAAATTTTTAAAAATTCCTCTTTCCTTACCCCCCGCACACGGGCAAACTAGCCAGGGAAAATCGTTTGTCCTTTTTTCCTTACCCACGCACGCGGGGGAAAAAATAGCCAAAAATATCGACTACTTTCCCCACTGTAATGAGCTCTAAGCCCAATAGTGGGGAAAAATCTTAGAATTCCCCTTTCCCTTTCCCACGAAAAGGGCCCAAAATAGCAGAAGATCGTCGTCCTTTTTCCTTTCCCCCGCAACGGGGCCCAAAAAAAGCCAGATAAACGAGTCCCTTTTCCCCCCTGTTTTTTGAGCCATCTAAGCCAAGTAGTGGGAAAAAAGTCTTTGAATTTCCCTTTCCTTACCCACCCCACACGGGGGAAACTAGCCCCAAAAATCGTCGTCCTTTTTCCTTACCCCGCACAAAGGGCAAACTAGCCAAAATACCCAAGTCCTTTCCCCCCGTAATGAAACTCTTTGCCAAGTAGTGGGGAAAGTCTTAGAATTCCTCTTTCCTTTCCCACGCACACGGGCAAACTATCCAGAAGATCGTCGTCCTTTTTCCTTACCCACGCACACGGGCAAACTAGCCAGATATCGACGTCCTTTCCCCACTATAATGAGCTCTAAGCCAAGTAGTGGGGAAAAGCCTTAGAATTCCTCTTTCCTTACCTACGCACACGGGGCAAACAAGCCAGGAGTTCGACGTCGTTTTGCCTTGCCCCACGCACACGGGAAAAAAAGCCCGGAGTTCGGGCGTGTTTTTTCCCTTTCCCACGCACAAGGCAAACAAGCCAAGAGTTCGACGCGTTTTGCCTTGGCCCCCCGAAAAAAGGGAAAAAAAAAGCCAGGAGTTTTGGGCGTTTTGTTTTTGCCTTGCCCACGCAACCAAAAAAAAACCAAAATTCCCAAAAAAAAACCCCAAAAAAATTCCCCCACGCAAAAAAAAAAGGGCAAACAACCAGGGGTTTGACGGGGTTTGAAATTTCCCCCCCCCAACGGGAAAAAAAACCCCGGGGGTTCGGGCGTGGGTTTTAAATTTCCCACGGGACACGGGCAAAAAAAAGCCAAGGGGTTCGAGTCGTTTTTTCCCCCCCCCCACGCACACGGGCAAAACAATCCCGGGGGTTCGACGTTTTTTTGTTGCCCCCGCACCCCGGGCAAAAATCCAGGGGTTCGGGCGTTGTTTTTAATTTCCCCGCACACGGGCAAAAAAATCCAGGAGTTCGAAAGGGCGTTTTGTTGCCCCCGCACACGGGCAAACAACCAGGAGTTCGACGTCGTTTGTTTCCCAGCACACGGGGAAACAATCCAAAGGGGTTCGACGTCGTTTTGCCTTTTCCCAAGCACACGGGGAAAAAAATCCAGGAGTTCGGGCGTCGTTTGAATTGCCCACGCACACGGGCAAAAAAGCTTGAAATTGACGCCTTTTTCTTGCCTACGAAAAAAGGGCAAAATAGCCAGAAGATCGTCAACCCTTTTTTCCTTTCCCCGCACACGGGCCCCCAAATAGCAGATATCGGGCGTCCTTTTCCCCCCTGTAATGAGCTATAAGCCAAGTTGTGGGGAAAATCTTGAAATTCCCCTTTCCTTACCCACGCACACGGGCAAACTAGCCCGAAGTCGTCGTCCTTTTCCTTACCCCCGACACGGGAAAAAAGCCAGATATCGCGTCCTTTTCCCCCCTGTAAAGAGCTCTAAGCCCAAAGGGGGGGGAAAGTCTTAGAAAATTTCCCCTTTTTCCTTACCCACGCACACGGGGAAACAAGCCAGAAAATCGTCGCCCTTTTTTTTTACCCCCGCAACGGGGAAACTAGCCAATATCGACGTCCTTCCCCACTGTAAAGCTCTAAGCCCAAATAGGGGGAAAGTCTTTGAATTCCCCTTTTTCCCTTTCCCACGCACCCGGGGGAAACAAGCCCGAGTTCACGTCCTTTTTCCTTACCCACGCACGCGGGCAAAATAGCCAGATATCGACGTCCTTTCCCCACTTTTCTGAGCTCTAAGCCAAGTAGTGGGGAAAAATCTTAGAATTCCTCTTTCCCCCCAGCACACGGCAAACTAGCCAGAATACGTCTCCTTTTTCCTTTCCCCCCGCACCGGGCAAACTAGCCAGATACGACGTCCCTTTCCCCCCGTAATGAGCTCAAAACCAAGAGTGGGGTAAAGTCTAAGGATTCCTTTTTTTACTCAGCACACGGGGGAAATAGCCAGAAATCGACGTCCTTTTTCCTTTCCCACGCACACGGGCAAACAAGCTAGAAAAAAACGTCCTTTTCCCCCTTGAATAATCTAAAAAAAAATGGGGGGTTAGTCTTGGTATCGTCCTTTTTATTTGCTTTCCAAAACACATGGGCAAAAAGCCAAAAAAAGTGTCCTATTTGCTACCCCTGCACACGGGGGAAAAAAGCCTGAAATGTCGTCCTTTTATCACTTAAAGAGCTCAAACCAAGTAGTGGGGGGAAGCTAAGGTTCCTTTTTCCTTCCCCCCGACACGGGCAAACAAGCCAGAAGATCGTCGTCCTTATTCCTTACCCACTACACAAGCAAACAAGCCAGAAGATCGTCGTCCTATTTTTTTTTTCCCCAAACAACGGGGGAAAACCCGAAGATGCGTCCCCTTTTTTCCTACCCAAACGGACAAAAAAGCCAGAAATCAGTCCTTTCCCCCCTGTAATGAGCTCAAAACCAAATGTGGGGGAAGTCTAAGGCCCTTTTTCCAAACCCCCGCACACGGCAAAAAAGCCCCGAAAAAAGCCTTTTTTTTCTTTTCCCCACCACACGAACAATCTATACCAAAAAAAGTGTCTTTCCCCCCAGAACAAGCTCTAGCCAAGTAGGTGTAAAATTTAGATTCTTTTCCTAACCCACGCACACGGGCAAACAAGCCAGGAGTTCGACGTCGTTTTGCCTTGCCCCGCACACGGGCAAACAAGCCAGGAGTTCGACGTCGTTTTGCCTTGCCCACGCACACGGGCAAACAAGCCAGGAGTTCGTCAACCTTTTTCCTTACCCACGCACACGGGCAAACTAGCCAGATATCGACGTCCTTTCCCCACTGTAATGAGCTCTAAGCCAAGTAGTGGGGAAAGTCTTGGTATCGTCGTCTTATTTCCTTACCAACTCACATGGGCAAACAAGCCAAAAATCGTCGTCCTTTTTGCATACCCATGCACACGGGCAAACAAGCCAGAAATCGACGTCCTTTCCCCACTGTAATGAGCTCAAAGCCAAGTAGTGGGGTAAGTCTAAGGACTCCTTTTTCCTAACCCACGCACACGGGCAAACAAGCCAGAAATTAACGCCTTTTTTTCTTACCCACGCACACGAACAATCTATACCAGAAATCGTCGTCTTTTCCCCACAGAACTAAGCTCTAAGCCAAGTAGTGGGTAAAGTCTTAGAATTCATTTTTCCTAACCCACGCACACGGGCAAACTAGCCAGAAGATCGTCGTCCTTATTCCTTACCCATGAAATGGACAAACAAGCCAGAAATCGACGTCCTTTCCCCACTGTAATGAGCTCAAAGCCAAGTAGTGGGGAAAGTCTTAGAATTCCTCTTTCCTTACCCCCGCACACGGGCAAACTAGCCAGAAGATCGTCGTCCTTTTCCTTACCCACGCACACTGGCAAACAAGCCAGATATCGACGTCCTTTTTGCATACTCATGCACACAGGCAAACAAGCCAGAAATCGTCGTCCTTTTCCCCACTGTAATGAGCTCTAAGCCAAGTAGTGGGGATAGTTTCAGATTTCCTTTCTCCTTACCCATGCACACGGGCAAACACGCCTTTTTTTTTTGACGTCCTTTTTTCTTGCCTACGAAAACGGGCAAACTAGCCAGAAGATCGTCAACCTTTTCCCTTACCCACGCACAAGGGCAAACAAGTTAGATATCGAAGTCCTTTTTCCTTACCACGCACACGGGCAAACTAGCCAGAAATCGACGTCCTTTTTCCTTACCTACGCACACGGGCAAACTAGCCAGAAGATCGTCGTCAATTTCCTTACACACGCACACGGGAAAACAAACCACATGATCTTCGTCCTTTTTCCTTACCTACGCACACGGGCAATCAAGCAAGAAAACAACGTCCTTTTCCCCACTGTAATGAGTTCTTAACCAAGTGGTGGGGTTAGTCTTGGTATCGTCTTCTTATTTCCTTACCAACTCACATGGGCAAACACGCCTGAAATCGACGTCCTTTTTTCTTGCCTACGAAAACGGGCAAACTAGCCAGAAGATCGTCAACCTTTTCCCTTTCCCACGCACAAGGGCAAACAAGTTAGATATCGACGTCCTTTTTCCTTACCCACGCACACGGGCAAACTAGCCAGAAGATCGTCGTCAATTTACTTACACACGCACACGGGAAAACAAACCAGATGATCTTCGTCCTTTTTCCTTACCTACGCACATGGGCAAAGAAGCCAAAAATCGTCGTCCTTTTTGCATACCCATAAACACAGGCAAACAAGCCAGAAATCGTCTTCCTTTTCCCCACTGTAATGAGCTCTAAGCCAAGTAGTGGGGATAGTTTCAGATTTCCTTTCTCCTTACCCATGCACACGGCAAACACGCCTGAAATCGACGTCCTTTTTTCTTGCCTACGAAAACGTGCAAACTTGCCAGAAGATCGTCAACCTTTTCCCTTACCCACGCACAAGGGCAAACAAGCCAGATATCGACGTCCTTTCCCCACTGTAATGAGCTCAAAGCCAAGTAGTGTGGTAAGTCTAAGGATTCCTTTTTCCTTACCCACGCACACGGGCAAACTAGCCAGAAGATCGTCGTCCTTATTCCTTACCTTCGCACACGGGCAATCAAGCAAGAAAACAACGTCCTTTTCCCCACTGTAATGAGTTCTTAACCAAGTGGTGGGGTTAGTCTTGGTATCGTCGTCTTATTTCCTTACCAACTCACATGGGCAAACAAGCCAAAAATCGTCGTCCTTTTTGCATACCCATGCACACGGGCAAACAAGCCAGAAATCGTTGTCCTTTTCCCCACTGTAATGAGCTCTAAGCCAAGTAGTGGGGAAAGTTTCAGATTTTCTTTCTCCTTACCCATGCACACGGGCAAACACGCCTGAAATCGACGTCCTTTTTTCTTACCTATTAAAACGGGCAATCTAGCCAGAAGATCGTCAACCTTTTCCCTTACCCACGCACAAGGGGAAACAAGTTAGATATCGATGTCCTTTTTCCTTACCTACGCACACGGGCAAACTAGCCAGATATCGATGTCCTTTTTCCGTACCGACGCAAACGGGCAAACTAGCCAGATATCGACGTTCTTTCCCCACTGTAATGAGCTCAAAGCCAAGTAGTGGGGTAAGTCTAAGGATTCCTTTTTCCTTACCACGCACACGGGCAAACTAGCCAGAAATCGACGTCCTTTTTTCTTACCCACGCACACGGGCAAACTAGCCAGAAGATCGTCGTCCTTTTCCTTACCCACGCACATGGGCAAACAAGCCAGATATCGACGTCCTTTCCCCACTGTAATGAGCTCAAAGGTAGTATGCGTAATTAGGATTCCTTTTTCCTTACCCACGCACACGGGAAAACTAGCCAGAAATCGAAGTCCTTTTTTCTTACCCACGCACACGGGCAAACTAGCCAGAAGATCGTCGTCAATTTCCTTACACACGCACACGGGAAAACAAACCACATGATCTTCGTCCTTTTTCCTTACCTACGCACACGGGCAATCAAGCAAGAAAACAACGTCCTTTTCCCCACTGTAATGAGTTCTAAACCAAGTGGTGGGGTTAGTCTTGGTATCCTTTTTCCTTGCCCACGCACACGGGCAAACTTGCCAGAAGATCGTCGTCTTATTTCCTTTTTAACTCACATGGGCAAACAAGCCAAAAATCGTCGTTCTTTTTGCATACCCATGCACACGGGCAAACAAGCCAGAAATCGTCGTCCTTTTCCCCACTGTAGCTCTAAGCCAAGTAGTGGGGTTAGTTTCAGATTTCCATTCTCTTTACCCATGCACACGGGCAAACACGCCTGAAATCGACGTCCTTTTTTCTTGCCTACGAAAACGGGCAAACTAGCCAGAAGATCGTCGTCCTTGTTCCTTACCCACGCAAACGGGCAAACAAGCCAGAAATCTTCGTACTTTTCCCCACTGTAATGAGCTCAAAGCCAAGTAGTGAGGTAAGTCTAAGGATTCCTTTTTCCTTACCCACGCACACGGGCAAACTAGCCAGGAGTTCGACGTCGTTTTGCCTTGCCCACGCACACGGGCAAACAGCCAGAAGATCGTCGTCCTTTCCCCACTGTAATGAGCTCAAAGCCAAGTAGTGGAAAAGTCTTAGAATTCCTCTTTTCTTACTCACGCACACGGGCAAACTAGCCAGAATTTCGTCGTTTTCCCCACTGTAATGAGCTCAAAGTCTTAAGCCACTGCCAGAAGCTCTGTGCCAAACAGTGGGGTTTAGATGGAACAATGGACCCACAATGGTCATTTATGGCACTGATAATTGTGGTCCTACGGGATATCGACATGTATGTATATGTCTGTGTAATAATTTAACAAAAGGTGTGCCAGAACGTAGTGAAAGAATAGTTACAGCGCTGAACGAAGAAACCATGAACTGCTGACCCGGTTTTGGTTGCTGGCCCAAATATGTAAGTATTTTTTACTCTTCTCTAAGTGCTTAATAATTCTGCTACTTTTATGCTGAGTGGGTAGACTAAGTCATTATATAGGTGACAAAAATGTATTTTTCATTTGTCTAATGTTTGAATTTTCCATTCTCTGTTACAGAACCTTGGGAACGTGATTGGCCGGTCGTGTCGCGTTTCACGTCAATCCAGACCGGGGCCCTTTAAAGAATCGTCTTGATTTTTCTATTTTTAATTTTTAAATTAAATTTGGAAAAAACTAATCGTTTCTTGATCGGGTCGGGAAACTTGTGCATTTACTTCCTCGCAGTGTTTCCTGGGCATTATGTTCGTCCAGTGTGGCATTCGATTGCTGCACTCGGCATACATAGTGGCTAAAATTTGCACGCTCTACCCAAGTCTGCTAGAACAACCAGTCTCACGAGAACGGCTTCATCTTTTCTTCACTCACATTCACACATTCACGAACGCAAGCTGGAATACATGTTTATTGAGATATCAGTCTAAAAATTAAATGTCTAGTTAGCGTCGTGTATAAACCCCCGAAAGCGGGACATTTGTGTGAAATTGAGGATCAGTTATTAAAATTATTACCTGATTATCCAAATACAATCATAATAAGCGATCCAGAGAGTATCCAGCTAAAAACAACTTTCCAGGCATGTAGGCCTAATATAGGTGCCCGTTAGGGCGCCGCAGCCAAGCCGCGGTGCGCTACACACTCAAGCACCTTATACACCAAGCAGAGTTGGGGTGATTTCGAGGTGTTACCCAGCCGTCATGTAACGTGATGTGAACTTGAAAACTATCACAATCGAGGGGATTTAGGTACCTGACAACACATGCCAAATTTTATTGGGGTACGACCATTCCTTCTTGGTGAAAAAATGGCTTGAAACATGCTCAAAATCACTTTAAGGATGTTAGCTACTCCTACTGCTACTACTGCTACTTACATCTAATACGTCGGCCCGCGATTCTGACCAGACGGGTGGGGCTACAATGTTCATATTTTACATGGACATTAAGGTTATAGAATGATAGTCTCTTTTGAAAAAAAAAGTTGAAAAAGTTTGTTGGAAGGCTTCCAAATAAAGGTTTTAAAATAAGCCTTAAACACTTGGCATATAATCAACAAGTAACCATAGTTACTTGACACTTGTTGACGGTATAAGCAGAGTTAGGCGGGAAAGTGCGATACGTAAACAAATGGCGGACATTTAAAATTTTTCTTCTTTGTGTGGAACGAGAAAAGGTGTCATTATACTCTCATAAAACAAATCAGAAACCGTCCCTGGCCTAGGCCCAGATGTAGAAAATTATTTATAATACAACAGTGTAGGTCTAAAGTTCCATTAGGCTATAGGACTAGATAAATAAATACTTACACTACATGTTTGACAAGCCCTAGGCCTTTCTTAGCCAACCCTAGGCCAGCACTTCCTTGTTTTGACACACTTCCCGCACAAATAACTAGTTTTGATTACTACAAGCCTAATGCAGATAAACAATGGTATGATAGTCCTAGGCTATTCCAAAATTTACGGCAATAATAAGCTTTTTCTTTACTTTTAATAACCTCACGCAATCTCCTGTCACTTTTAATAAAAATGTAAAACAAAAGATGGTGAAAATTTTCAATATTCTTCTGATTATCTGATGATTTACATGGCTGTGGGTCAAGGCCGTCTAGATATATCGCTTCCCTCGTGTGGGTGCAGTGAAATAGGTGTAAAATTACATTAGTTGTGCGTTTGTTGTTACATGGGAAAGTTTTAATAGGATGTGAGTTGCCTAGACTTAACCAGTCCTTATACCGTCGTTATACCATGGTTATACCACCTATACCCAGGATGTACATGAATCCGGGCCTAGATATTTTACACCCTATTGTTATTGCTAATACCATAAAAATTAAATCAACTTTGATAAAAATATTATATTTTAACAAATAATTTTGTAATGGAACTTGAAAAAGTAATAAGATAACACACATAACAAAAACTTGTAGAAATACAGCCAAACCTTACACACTCAAAAGGAATGAGATCTAAAAAAGGGCCAAGCTCATCTACCCTTCCACATTTGCGCATTCTTAATTCATAAACGTACAGTGTCCCATAACAGCATCCTCGAAAAGCTTGGCAAAATAGAATTTGCATGTTTACGTTTAAATTAATTACAAAAAAAGAACTTGGATAAACTACTACGTTAAATTAATAATCGCAAATTCTATTTTGCCAAGCTTTTCGAGGATGCTGTTATGGGACAACTGTACGTTTATGAATTAAGAATGCGCAAATGTGGAAGGGTAGATGAGCTTGGCCCTTTTTTTAGATCTCATTCCTTTTGAGTGTGTAAGGTTTGGCTGTATTTCTACAAGTTTTTGTTATGTGTGTTTATGACTATTCTCCCACTCTCACCCACGCACCATACTAGTACATCGCACACTTAACTTAACTTAATAATCATAATCCAGACAGAGTACTTAATCATGGACAAACTTATGCCCCAGGACTATCAGGACATGACGTTATATATTTACTAGGGAAACGCCAAAGTCGTTGTTAGACGAGTGAGCGAGCCATGTGTTGAGTACCCGGTAACATTCCTTTTCTTCCCCCTACCTTAGGCCTCCCTAGCCTATCATAGGCTACAGTGGAGCATTATGGCCTAAACTATGACCTAAACTTAAATACCTTATTATTTATACGAATATCATAATCAAACTTAAATGGAAATGTTCCCGCGTACTCAACACATGACTCTCTCACTCGTCTAACAACGACTTTTTAACATTCCTTTTCTTCCTCCTACCTTAGGCATCCCTAGCCTATCATAGCCTAAAGTGGAGCATTATGTCCTAAACTATGACCTAAACTTAAATACCCTATTATTTATACGAATATTATAATCAAACTTAAATGCAAATGTTCCCGCGTACTCAACACATGACTCTCTCACTCGTCTAACAACGACTTTGGCGTTTCCCTAGTCGAGTTGGCTAAAGCGCCCTTATAGTCGAAATGTGGGAGACGTGGGTTCAATGCTAGGAAAAGATTTTGTAATTTCTGGATTGTATTTTTTAAATTATTTAACATGTTTTGAAATGTATATAACGCAGTGTAGTCCATCATCTGTGACAATACTATGGAAAACATAGCCAGTACAAAACACGTGAAAATATTGCAAGGTTTACTCAATCTACGAGCGGAATTCGGGGGTACCTTGACGTCCAACATTCGATTAACCTTGGACAAGGCATTTCACAGCCAGGTAAATAACAAACAAAAGATATTATTTCAAAATGAAAACCATTGTAGTTAAAATAATTCCTATACATTTCAACGTATTTTGCAGTTTTTTATTTCTTGCAGGTTTAAATCGCAACAGATTGTGCTCATTTTGTTAGCAGTTCTCAGTTACCTGGTCACGGATGTCTGTTTAAAATTTCAGCTCAATCTATTACGCCGTTCGGCCGTATGGGACCGGACAGACAGACAGACGGACAGACATTTAACATTTAACATTTAACATTTAACAGAATTAATCACGACCAAGGTCCGATCGAGTAGCGTTGTAGACTACGTTCGCTACGCTCACTCGTCTAATTATATAACTTAAAATGCCCTAAACCCCCCCGCAAAATATACCGTATAGAGACCTTAAAAACATTAATAAATACGAGTTGTTTAAAGAAGCATAAAATACACCTTGGCATGAGATTTCATCGCATAATCATATCGATGACATGATTGAAAAATTCAATTCCCTAGTCATCGGACTATATGACAGTCATGCCCCAAAACGGAAAGCTAGAATCACAAAGCCCCCTGCACCTTGGATGACCGAAGACATTCACACACTCATGACGCAGCGAGATGCCGCCAACAGACACAACAAGCGGAACCCTAATAATGACACTTTTTCTGGCTTTAAAATTTTACGAAATAAAACAACACACGCCATTAGAAATGCTAAACTAAGACACGCCTACGACTTAATTAAACCAAACACTGCACCCTCAACAATGTGGAAATCCGTGCGTGCTTTTGGCATAGCAAAATCAAAACCTGAAAGTAGTATATCGGTACCCATTGGCCAACTAAATAAATACTTCACTACCGTACCTTCAACAGTAAATAAGGAAACTAAAGCCACTTTTATAGCCGATATTACAGTCGTTGGCCCCCTGACAGAGAACAGTTTTATTTCAACGACATTACACCGTCACAAGTAGAAGACGCAATAAATAAAATTAAAACAAAGGCAAAAGGAAACGATGACATCGGTATTCACATGATTAAACTCATTATTCACTTTTTATTACCTGCGCTTACTCATATTCTAAATTTATTTTCACATTCACTCAACCGA